>VZRE01013146.1:24463-110168 GCA_013396775.1 Cephalopterus ornatus
GATACGGGATATCGGGATGGGGTTCGGGCATGGGATGCAGGCATGGGACGGGACGGGAGGATACGGTGATACGGGCATGGGACGAGATACAGGAAGAGGATACGGGAATGGGATACGGGGACGGGATACAGGAACGGAATACGGGACGGGGTGGGATACGGGGCCGCAGTGCGGGGCGGCGCGGACGCTGGACAGCGCCGGACGGGCCGGGGCTCCCCCTGCCCCGCCCGCAGCGGTGGGGGCACCGCTGGCACCGGCTGCGCTGCCGCTTCCCCCCGCGCCCGCCCCCGGAGAGGCCGCTCGGGGTGCGCCTGGTCCTGCTCTCTTCGAACCCCCACCAACGGCCGGGCACAAACAGCCGCCACCGCCACGGCTGCCCCCGGCAACGGGGTGCGGGCAGAAGGGACCCCCCCGGGGTCTCCAGCATCCCCCACCTTTGGAAGAGCAGAGACGATTCACAGTCTTGTGTTGGTTTCTTTATTAATTCATAGTCCGATAGCTGGTGTACAGGGAAATGATCTATACATCAGGGGCTAAGACAGGGAGATCCAAAAGGCTTGTTTTCATAACAATTAAAAAAAGAAAATAAAAGTAATTTTTAAAACTCTAAAAAGCTTCTAGTGTGCAGACTGCAGCATTCTCTAGGCTCAGTGTTGGGTGCAGCCTCCCCCTACCAGCCCTACAAGCAATCTGAGCGCGAAGCAATGTCACTGCAGGTGCCTGGCACGGTTCAGCACAGCACATTCCCTACAGCATACACAAGGCCGAAGCACTGGACCCACACACAACTCTATGGTGATGCTACGGAGTCAGCTGTCGCAGTGGGTCTAGGGAGGTTATTGTACGCAGCAAGGGTGATGGATGGAGAGACTGTGCCTATATGGCTCAACTTCGGGGTGGGGAAGGGGCTGCTTTGCTCTCCAAGGCTAAGCTGGGTCAGTTGCTTTGCTGCAGTGAGGCTTCTTCGTGGCTGCAGGGCAGCCAGGGGCTCTCCCAGCAGATGTGCACCCACTGCAAGGCAGGGCTGCCCTGCCAAGGCCACCATCACATGGCCTGAAGCTGGAGGTGGGCTCGTTCTGCACGTGGCCACAGAGAGCAAACTCAGACTCTGCAAAGCAGGTCCATGGCCACCTCCAGGGGAAAGAGCAGGGAGTCTCCATACCACTGTGCTACAAAGGCCAGGCCCCCACGTCAGTCAGGTAAAGGACAGGGTCGGGGACCTACTGCCACTACCTGCGTCCTGCACCCCTGGGGTGTGTATTGCAACAGGTTCAATCCATCGCCCACCTCCGAGCTGCCTGGACAGCTCTGCCCAGTGCTGCTCTCCTGCTAGAGCAGCTGGCCCGGGGCTGCCCCAGCCCCAGGGTGACCTCCGGGCTCGGGCTGCTGCCACAGCACCTTCCACCTGGCCAAAATGCTGCTACTGGGGCAGCAGCCCCCATGTCTCTGGGATTGGTCCCGGGAGGGTCAGCATCCAGGGGTCACTGGGCTATATCCTCCCTTGCAGGGAGGCCAGGGTCCCTGCAAAGCCCTTGCCTGGGGTGCGTGATGCAGGGCTGCTGGCTGCTGCCAGCTCCTGGCTCATCTCCTGAGCAGATATTGTGCTGAGTAGAGCTAGGCACAACCCCACGCGTGGCACAGGCACCCCCTGCTCTGTCTCACTACTCATCCTCCATGGGCCCCAAGCACCTCAACACAGGCCTACAGCTTCAACCCAGCTGGAACCAACACAAACTGGGGCCGCCCCACGGACAGACCCATGGGACTGCACCTCTAGGCCCCCCTCTTCAGGCCAGGAAGGGGCCAGGCTCAGGCAGAGGGGCACAGGGCAGGGGTGGACCCTCTCACTCCTATAGCCTCCCTGCTCCATTCACCAGAGCTGCTCACACACTCCAAAGGTTTTGCCTGTCCTGCAGCCTGAAGAGGTATTTGGGAGCAGAGCTGTTAGTGCTTTGTACATACTGCTAGAGTGTCCCTAGGGGTTTGCATAGTATTTATCGGTTCATATACACAAGGCTGATTGCTGTACAGTTTACACTTTCAACACAAGTAACGAGCTCAGTGCTCAGCCGAGAGCTGTGCCCTGGCAGGAGACGTTGCACGTGCTGGGGAGAGGAAGGGCAGCCCTGCACTTGTCCCTCTGCCCAGGGCAGCTGTGCTCCCTGCAGCCTCCCCTCACACCCCCAGCCACTGCTGCCCTCCCCAAAACCCAGCACTCACTGAGAGGGATGAGAAGCGAGTCCAGCAGAGGCAGCAGAGGCACCGGGGGGGCCAAGCACCTCTCCTCCTGTGGTGAGCAGTGCCATGCTGCCCCAGCTTCCCTCCTGCAGCTGGAGCACAGACGTGGCGATGCACCTACACACGCAATCACAGGAGGGTGGAATCTCCTTCCCTTTCATTTTCTTCTAGTCCAGCTCTTGCCTCGCAGAGGAGCTGAGAGGATGCCCCTGGTGTGTGCTGCTGTCTCTGGGCTCCTGGCAGCAGCGGGGCAGGGACGGAGGCCCCTCCGTCAGTTTGAAGTACTGTAGCTCATGCGTCTTGCAGTCAGTCAGTCATGCGGATAGGACGGTAAGTATGTCTCATACAGAAATCATGCCATTAGCCTATAGAAACATGTACAGCCAGCCCTGCTCCCCTCCACTCTCTGCTCTCCTCTCCTCTCTTCTCAGGTATGTGGTCAGAACGTGTGTGGAGTTCAGTGGTTTGGTGTTGAGGTGCGATCCTGGAGAGACACGTACAGAGAGATGGGGTTACCAGGCATTCGTGGTGGCACAGCCAGGAGAAGGGGTGGGGGCAGCCAGGCACATATCTAGGAAGCCACTTCTGCGCCCTGTGCTCAGCCCACATGCACCCATTCTGCCCAGCAACCCCCAGACAAGTTTCAGGGAGCATCAGAGAGAAGTGACAGAGCACCAATAAGTGGCCTGGCTGGAACCAGGAGCAGTGACACACTGATGCACACTGATGGTGCTGCCCCAGCTGCAGAGAACAGCAAGCGGGGGCTGAGCAGCACCAACGGCAGCACGGCACTGGGAAGGAGCTGGGAGGGCTGCTCCAGGCTCTGGGACGCAGGAGGCCAGCCCTGAGCCCCCAGCCTCAACTAGGGTGACTGACTGCACCCCACTCTCCCAGCAGTGAGGAAGACCCCCTAACAACCCCCATGCATACCCTGGGCCACTTTCACACATGACAGAAAACAGCAAAAGCAAAGCAGCAGGAGCAGTGCCTCAGAGAGAGGCAGAGCCAGGGACTGTCTGGGCAGTGGGGCAGACAGAGGGGATAGGGTCTGCATGAACATGTGCTCACAAGCACAAGCCTCTTCACTGTCAATGCACCCACAGAGAGCCCACTAACAGAGTGGAGAGAGCAGGGAGAAGGAGGACAGACAGACCCATGAATGCACAGCAGAACCAACTGTCTCTGCTGAGCAGCCTCCTCCCAGGCCCAGGCAGTGCTGGGCAGCTGGGGAGCACTTGTGCAACACCTTCCCCCCAGCACTGCACTGACCACCCAGAAACGAGTGTACAGAGGAGAGTGATGCAGCTGGGCCCAAGTGTGCTGTGCCAAGCACCCTGCCTCAGCCTGCTCTAGACCCACTCCACAAGGAAGGCAGGGGGACCAGGCAATGCCAAAAACTCAAGGGATAATTCTGAGTTCACGCTGCAGATGACAGGAAGAAATGTCCTAGGCCAAAGGCAGGTGCTCTGTCTCAGCCTCTACAAGGGTCATGTTCCTGTACCTGCCACTCCTGCATCCCTATTGCCTGAGGTCCACCAGCAGCACCCTGCCATGGCCTGAACCCCCATCCTGGCTTCAGTGCACCTCCCTGCCATCCTCTCCATGGCTGGCAGAGGCAGGGAGCAGAGTGCTGTGAGCAGAGGCAGTAGGCCATGGCCCCACAGAACTGGGACACCCCTCATCTGACCCACAGCTCTGCCAGTGCCCGGCTGCACCCCTTGGGAAGGGGGTGCCAAGGCACCAGCTCCAAGGGCTGATCTCATGTGCCACAAGGCTGCACAAAGGCTTGAGGGGGGGAGTTCTGCTCAGACCCCACGCAAATACAATCCAGTCCCTGGATTATGCTGTAGCCCAGCATGACCAGGAGTAACAGCCCTGTGGCCCTGCCACTGGGGCCCATCCTCCCGAGCAGCCAGGATGCTGTCACTGCAGCACAGCCCCCAGCACTGTGGCTGCAGCAGGGTGCTGTGCACACAGCTGGCTGGAGCACCCTGCACCCACAGCACCCAGGAGCAGGCCAGCAGCAGGGGCACGCCACTGCCCACCCTCAGCACTTTGCTGCAGCACAGCAACTCCTCTCTGCAGGCCAAGAGCTGGGTACAGCCACATTACACTTTCCCCGGGAGAATGTGCATGACCAGCAGCTCAGTGCAGGCAGGAGCACGGGCAGAAGGAAGAGCAAAGGTGGGGTTACCTCAAAAGAGGCCATTTGAGGGGTCACTGCTTCCCCCTTTTCAGGCTGGCTCGTTTCACTATCTGAGCCCCCATCCTGCCCCCGGAGACCTCTGGTTTCGGGACACGCACTCGCACCTCCTCCTGAGGAAGCCGCAGGGGCAGGAAGCAGGACATCACCCAGGTGAAGACAGACATACAGAAGAGGACAGGAGAGGGAAAGGCAGAGTCAGTTGGCAGAAGACACCAAGCAAGAAGACGGGGGTAGTGGGTAAGATTTGCCCCTGGAATTTTTAGAGGGGAAAGAGGAGAGGAGAGCAGGGCAGAAGAAAGGACAGAGGGTTGCATAATCCCAAAGCCTGAAAGTACTGCAGAGGTAGTGCTGGCCCGGGCAGGCTGCCTGCAAGGCAGGGCTAAGAGCCACACTGTACCTTGGCCCCCAGACCATCCCGGTGCAAGAAGGAGTATTTCATGAAGTGATCATCCTCAGCCTCCAGGTCTTGGGGCTCCTGCAGGGAGCCCTCCAGAATCAGCTCCTCCTGTTCCTGCCTGTCACCCATGTCACCAGGGCCCAGCTGACGCACCACCTTCCGGATAATCTGTGGAGACCCACACAGCCCGTGTCACAGCTAGCTCCAGGACACCATGCCCCCCTCCTCACCCAGTCTGGCCCTAAAGTACACGTGGCAGCCTCCATCCCATGAGCTGGAGAAGTGCCATAACCAAAGACAGCAGGACACAAGTGCCCTGCACGGACCCCTGGGCTACAGGGAGGAACGGGGCAGCTGGGTGGAGGAGAGAGAAGAAAGGCTTCTTCGTGCCCTTGACCATATCTTGCCCCTGATCACTCACCTTCTTGGTGATGATATTGCCTTGATCATCTGTGAACTGCTCCTCAGTCACCTGCTCTCCAGGGAGATGAAGGACTTCGTTCCCCTGCAGCAACAGGAGGGAGATCAGGGCATTTGAGGCGGGTGAGGGGAGTCCCTTTTCAGGTAGAACAGTGCACCTGACATGCACCCCACAGCCTCCGGCTCCCACCCTGCCCTGCCCCGTCACTGCTTTCCTCCGCATCTGCCCCGGGGCTGGTCTCTCAGCTCCCTGCTCGTTACCTTCACGAGGACGCGCCGGCGGACGACTCTGGCGGAGAGAGCCTCCTCATCATCCGCCAGCCCCGGGCTCTCCCCGAGCTCCTTGTCCAGCTCCCGGTGGGCGTGTTTGAGCAGGAAGCGGACAGAGCCCCTGACGATGTGCATGACGTTCTGGCAGCTGACCAGGAAGAACGCCAGCAGCACCAGCGCGATCAGCAGCTGGGCCAGGAGAGCCCACATCGTGCCGCAGCGGGTGTGTGCCCGCCGTCAGAGCGCGGCCATGCCCTGGGCTGGCACCGCGCTGCGGGTCTGCCCGCGGGGCCCCCGGCTCTGCGGGACGCGCCTGTAACCGGAGCTGCGGCAGCTCACTGGCGGGGGGCGGCGAGAAGGCAGCGGGCAGCTGGGCTCCGCTCAAAGTCATGGGGCCGGGACTGCCCCGGCCAGGCAGTAACCGGCACAGCTCTGTCCCTCTTCCCCGTCAGCTTGCCAACAGCCTGTCCTCCTGACTACGGTGGGAGGGCAACGTGCAGTGCCTCTGTCACAGGACGAACGAAGCCCTGGGCAGGAGCCAGGGCTTTGGGATGTCATTGGAACCACCCGTGACTCAGGAGGCGCACTCGGCAGAGCTGAGCAGCCGCCTCCAAGCATGACCGTGCTGCCGGGATGGGTCTGCGTGCCCTGGCTGGGGAAAGGTGCTTGCCCTCACCTTGTACCTACTGCCTCTGTGTGACCACGCCACCATGCCTACCACCCAAGCCTGATCCCCACACCAGCTCTATTTCTGGGTCCAGCAGGCTGTTGGGCCAGCAGCCAGGGCAGATACTCAATAAGGAAGCAGTCAGAGAGGGTGGCTGGGTTATAAATGGAGAGCAAGAGCTCAGGTATCAAGCACAGCAGACTATTCTGGGCTTAGAGGCACCCCTAGGGGCAGGGTGTGCCAGCAGATTTGCAGAGCTAGCACCCAGTCTGCCTGACTGGCCTCGCAGCAGGCTCCAGAAAAGGCTGTCCATAGGGTCTCCACCTTCTGCGGGGCCAAGTCCCCTGCTCTTACCCTCACCTGCCCAAAGAAGCGGCTGTGGGCCTCCTCCTGCCAGCCGCCCGTGGGGTGCTGAGGCTGCCAGTCGCTGTCCTCTGCAGAGCTGATCCGCATCAGCTCCACGGCTGGCACCAGGACCTGCTCTTGCTCCTGGCCCTGTGCCTCGGAGGCCGTGGTGTGCGTTGGGAGCAGCCTTCGGGTGACCCCCTCCTGCCAGGAGCCCGCTGTCAGGTCCTGTAGGCAGGAGATAAAGGAGCCTTCTGCATTCCAGTCCCTCAGCCTGGGCACCGGAGAGGGACAGGGAGAGAGAGACAGAGAGAGAGAGGCGGTCAGCTTCGCCGTGGAGTGCTGCACCCAGAGCAGCAGCCGAGCTCCGCAGGCACACCGGCGCAGCCTGCACCCCGCCAGGTGCTGGCTCCCCGGCTCACGGCGCTGCCGGGCTCCCGGCAGAAGCAGCACAGAATACAGATGCACAAAGGGCACAGACAGCCTCCCTGCCATGCTCCCTGCCCACCCCACAGCCTCACAGCTTGGCTGCCAGGGTCTAAGGCAACACTATGGAGCATCACTGGGTGCTGCCAGGGACCTCATGGGTCCAGTGCCACTGGGAACATGGGAGGAGGCAGCCCAGGTTGGGATGGCTCTGGTAAGCACAACCTACATGCAGGGCCTGGCTGTCTGCCTGGGCTCCCTCCCAGCTGCTCTGCAAGGAACCCCCCAGAGCATCGCCAGAGGTGCAGGAGGCACTCGGCCCAACCGCTGCTCCGTGTGTCCGGGCTCCAGAGCTGGAGACCAGCAGAGAAGCAAGCAAAGCTGGGACATTATTGCAGCTGGCCCAGCACAGGGCAGTAGCTGGCGAAGCAGTTCTGCTCCCCTCCCGTGGTCACCCTGGTGCTCAGGCTGCAGTACCTCTCTGCACTCTTCTCCACAGCATGGCTAATAGTAGGTGATGTCGTGATCCTGGCTTGCACCTTCTGCTGAACTGAAACAAAAGAGACTTCACTCTCCGGGTCCTTTTCCCCAGTCCCTGGCTGATGATCACCGGCTGGCATCTTCCCCTCTGGCCTCTGGCCTTCCTCCTGCTCTAGAAGGTCAATCAGGCCATTCATGGCATCTGAGTCCACTGTGTCATCCTCAACCAGGTCCATAGAGCCCATGTGGTCTGGGCCATGCACATCTGCTAGAAGCTGCCCTGTGAACCGGCCTTCGCTTGTGGCGTCCGAGTCCTCGGCCTTGCTGCACTCCAGAGAGGAGTCCTCAGCCGTCACCAGCGAGGGGGTGAGCCCCGAGGACCACACCTGCATGTCGGACATCTCCATCAGGGCGTCCTGCTCAGTGGCGGCCATTGGGATAGCATCCATGATGGCCACCTCATTCCAGTACTGGTCGGCACGCAGCGGGGATGGCAGTGTGTAATGCAGGGAGGCAGGGGACAGCAGCTCGTCCTGCAGCGAAGCGTAACCTATATGGGCAGACAGAGGCAACATCTCCAGCAGCCGTCTCACGCACGCACAAGCACAGTGGGGCAAAAGGGAAATGGGAAACAGCCTCTGGGAGGATGCCTGCCCCAAGGACAGCAATGGTCATGCCACATCCCCCCGTGGCCAGGCTGAGCAGGGCCGCGCTCACAGCAGCAGCTGCCTTCACATGGTCCCTGCAAGTGCTGCCATGCCTCCCTTCGAGTCCTGGGGCTGCTTTGGGCAGGCTCTGGGGCTGCCTGCTCCCATGAGGAGGACTGGCCTGGTGTTCACACGATGCCCCATCCACACTGCAGGACACAGTGCCCTCTTTGCTACCCTGCTCCATCAGACCCCAGGTCCCTGCCCACAGCCCCCATCCAGCATCAGCTGGCTGGGAGTCAGCCTGGAGTTCAGGTGGCCAAGCCTGGCAGACACTGACTCCCAAAGCCAAATGCTCTCCACAGCACAGACGAGCAGGCTGAAAGTACCAAGAGCAGGGAAGGATGGCACAGTAAATGTCATGCAACCCCAAGGCCCTGCAGAAGGCAGCCAGGGCCTTACAACCCTGTTGGTCTCTCCAGGGCCACAAGCAGTTGTTATGTCCTCATCACTCAGGGCCACGTGCACAGCTCAGGCACATCCATATGGACTACAACCAAGCCAGGCAGTCCTACCCATGCAGGCAGCTTTGCTCAGCTTTTTTCAGCTCTGAGCCGTCAGTTCTTTTCCCCCGCCCTGGAGATCAGCAGCAAACCCGTTCTGTTCCCCAGGCAGCCAGGGAATGCCAGCCACAGCCAAGGCACGGGGTACAGCTGGGACCTCCAGCACAGAAAGGGCACCTCACCCCTGTGCAGGCACCTGGCCAGGGACATGCAGTGCAGGGCCAGCGGGGGGAGGAGAGCGGCCCGTGCAGGAGGAGAAGGCCTGGCATGGCTGCCTGCAAGCACGACACCCCCCAGGATGGGCAGTCCCTGGTGACATGCAGTCGCCGGAGCAGGACGCGGCTCCCAGAGGGCTCAGCTGAGGTGGAGACAGTGGAGACAGGCAGTGGAGGAAGATGAGAGAAGGAGAGGCCAGGATGAGCTCAGAGGAGAAAGGTGACAAGAAGTGACCCACAGGAGTGCCCGCACCTGGCAGCACTAGGTGGCATGTTTGAGAGAGCAGAACAAGGGGAGAGACAGAGAGGGAGAGAGCGATGAGCCAGCGCTGCAGGGGCAGAGGCACAGTGCAGGGCTGCAGCAGCACAAAGCCCTGCCCCTGTCCAGTGTGCCTGCTCCCTGGCAGCTCATGCTGCAGCTGAGCCCGGCTGTGTCCCCGCACCCAGGCACACTCTGCCTGGGGCCCAGCCCGGACACACCACCACAGCCACACAGCCAGGGCTCCACGAGCTCCCTGGCTACTGCTCAGCTTGCACAGCCAGAGGCACCTCTCACTGGCACACTAGGATAAGGAACGCGTGTCAACCCCACCTGGAGTTTCTGAGAAGGTAGTAGGACAGGGCCAAGTTTCCTGCAGCGTAAGCCCCAGTGAAGAGGCCACGTCTGTCAGCAATACCTTGTGCCCACTGAGTTCCCAGCAGGTGCAACCTGGTCAGGCAAGACACCAGCCCCGATCTCTCCCTGCACAGACTGTGACCCCAGGGCCCTCCTGCAGTCCCCGCCAGAAGCTGGGGCTCACCATTCATCTGGGATGGTGAGAGGGAGTATTCTCTGTCCGTGTAGCGCCAGCTGCCCTTCAGGCTGCGGCTCTGCCGGCCGGAGCCCTCCAGCGCGTTGACGATCTCGCTGCGGTCGATGTTCCTCAGCGCCGTGTACAGATTCTCGACTGCAGGGGGAAGCCGGTGTCAACAAACTGGTCACTGGGGGGGCACGGCCGTGCCCCAGATGCCCTCTAGGTGGGCAGGTATGCACGAGCCAGTGCTGTAAAGCCAGACAGTGATCCCCGAGCATGCAAACGTAGTGTAGCCCAGTATGCTGGCTCTGCACAGCCAGCCCTGCCACCTCCGTGCCTGTAACAGGGCACCTGCCCCTAGCAGGGCACCACAACTACTCACTCTTGACATTCTTGCCCTCGCGGCTGACCCAGAGGTTGAGTAAGGCTATGCTCTGCTCCAGAAGGGAGTTGGGGTTCTCCACACGTATCCTGTTGATGTCGTCCACTCCAAACTGCAGCTCACGTGCCAGCTCTGGGGAAAACGCCACATCTCAGTATCACACCCTCTGGTGCCTACCACCACGCTAGGGACACTGTGAAGGGCTCAGCCAGTTCTGGTGCAGAGACTCTCTGTTACATACAACTGAACACAGCAGAACATGCAGGAGCTGCGATGGGGCAGAGGCTGAAGCCCCCCTGCCCAGGCTGGCTGTGACCAGCCCAGCAGGGTCTCAGGATAAGGACAAGTGTGGGTACTGCCAGGTGGGTGTGTGGCTGCAACGACAGTGCTGGGCCTCCACGAACAGCAGCAGCACGCACAGCTCGTGACAAAGCACAGGCCTGGTACCCGTGTGTGTGACACGTGCAGGAAAGATCACTCCAGTGCCCTGGAACACTCGCAGCGTGGGCCCAGGGCAAAGCACAGTCACTCCACCCAGCACCTTGATTCCAGCTTCCCTAAGCATCAGCTTCCCGAGGGGTATTGTGCATCCTCAGAGCTGTCAGGTGTGGACTCACCAGCCCAGCTGAGGCCCAGCTGTTCTGCTATGTCAACCATCTTCTGGTCTGCCTTGTCTGTGCTGCTCAGAGAGCCTGGAGGAGAAGAGGGAGTCACAGCTTCAGCTGCACAGAATGGTGAGGGGAATAGGGTGCTGGCTGTGGGGGCCTCACAGCCCTACAGGCACAGCACTGCCCTGCAGGCAGGACCAAGGAATCCCACAGGGAAAGGGGAGCTGCCATGAGTGTGAATACAACAGGGTCAGCCCAGCCTTTCCACTGCTTTGGGTACCCCAAGCACAGGTGGTGAGTGGGCTCAAGCAGTCCCAGCTGGCTGCGTACCAAAACTGGTCTCACTTAGGATGCTGTACCGCTCCCGCAGAGACAGCGGCGTCAGGGTCCTCCTTCGCTCCTCGCTGCCGCTTCCCTGGGAGAGTGGGGACAAGCCAGGGCTCAATAGCTTGAAAAGAGGGCAGCAGCTCTGCCCTGGCACCACTGCTTCTCCCCCAGCCACAGATTGGCATGGCCATGGCCATGTGGAGAAGCTGAGGAAGCAAAGCTGGCAGCAAGGGCTGTCCTCTGCCCTCGCTGCCCCCTCCCAGAGTGCCAGACACTGACCTTGGTGCAGGGTGGTATGCTGATGTTCAGGTGGCAGAGCACATGCTGGAGGTCCTCATATTTCATGGCCTTGCGCAAGAAGGACAGGGAGCCGCTGGCTTCCCGGCTGCTGTCCCGGACCTGTGCACCAAGAGCCCAGTTAAGTGGCCTGGCACAAGCCAAGGGCCCCAGCTGCTGCCCAGTCCTGCACCCTGACATTACCTTGATGGGGATGGCAAGACGATTCTCCCGGAAGGACTGGAAGAGGAAGGTGCGGGGCTGAGTGGCCTTCTTGACAGGCACCAGGTTCCCTGAGAGTTCGACGTGCAAAGGCATCCCCTCTACCACCTGGTAGGAAGCAGAAAACAGGCTCAGACCCTGTGCAGAGCTGCTTCTCCTGCTCCTGGACAGGGCAGGTAACCTCAACTCTCCTACCCGAGCCAGGGCCAGGCCCCTCCACTGGCATCAGTCTCCCCTCACTTTGTCAGCCCTCTCTCTCCCTGCTGCCCTCCACGCGTGTGCTGGGGACAAACCTCAATGTCCCTGCTGCGGGCCACCTCAGTGAAGTTCTCATGCTGCTCTAAAGTCTTGTCAACCTTGTCATCAGTCATGCAGTAGCAGCGCAGCCGGCCTTCCCGTGCATCATTCATCTTGGCAAACACCACGAATTTGGCCATGTAGGGCACAGCTGTCAGCTCCTTGTACAGCATGGTGGCAAAGTGCACAGCCTCAGCTGTGCGTGGGCAGTCAGCCAGCCAGAACCTGTGGGAGAGCTGGGTCGGGGTGCTGCTGGGCAGGGGCACCAGTGGAACTGCCCCTACACCCTCCCCAACAGCAAACTGGACCAGAGAGGGTGCCCCAAGAGTTGGGTACAGGTGGAGCCCCATCTGTGATGGGGATGCGCCCAAATACAAAGGACCCTTCCCTCTGCACACCCTCTTGTCATGAGTGTTTCCTGATGCATGGGGGCCTCACGGCTGGAAGGAACTGCCCTGCATGTAGGAATGGGGCAGCACCACAATGAGCACAGGCCAAAGGGCTTCTCCCGGCAAAGGTCAAGAAAGTCCAAGGAGCACCAGACGTCCCCCAGTGAACACACATTCAACCAGGACTCACCTGGCAGACACATTGGTGGTAAAGTTAGCACACTCATTTTCATAGATCAGCTTCGTGGTGCCTGTTATGTCTTCCCACTGGGCTTGGGCTGTCCCTCCTGCAGCAGAAAGCAAGGGTGAGCATACTGTCCTTCCACAAGCCTAGGGTCTGCATCCCCTAAGCATTTGCTCTCTCCACTGCTGTGCCCTTTCCTCAGCTGCCAGGAGCTGCATCCCCCTGCGGCAGCCCAGCCTGCCCCCATGGAGAGCACATGCAGAGGGACTGGCAGCCTCACCGATCACACTGCAGAGCAGACGCAGGCTGGTGGTGTCACCCTCACCGCTGTCCCTCGGATTGTCCTTCCAGGATGGTGGCAGTGGGATGCGGAGGCCAATGGGTCGGTGGAATTTTCTCCGTCGTGGCTCCACCGTGACAATGGGGCTGAAGGTCGCTTGGTTCCCCAGCAGCTTGGTCACCAACTCATCAGGCACAGGCTGTGCCTGTGGGTGGAAAAAGGAGAGGCATCAGAGATGGTTTTTCCCCGGGCTGGGGCACATGCCCACCCCTGCCTGCAGGAGCATGTCTGGGCCCTGGGCCCTGGGCCAGGCCCTCTGGGGCTCACCTGCAGGGCCAGCCTGACTCTCTTAGTGACAGCAGTGTCTGGGAAGGTGGCCTGTACCATGGGCACCAGTGTGCTTTTCAAACACCCTCCCTCAGGGCCGATCATATCACAGTCCTGGCAAATCCGGGACATGACCACAAAGTAGAGGGGGAAGTCAGTGGTGATGATACGGCAGACCCTCTTCTTATCCAGCTCCTCCTGGCTCTCCAGCTCTGCAAGGGCAGCACAGCCGTCAGTGCTCACACACCAAGCCTGCGGCTGTCAGCCAACACCCCTCCACGCTGCACCAACCGCGCGGCTCAGCCCCATCCCACCACCCCGGCCAGCACAGCCCTGCCTGCAGCGAGCCGGGCAGGGTGGAGCCCCTGCCTGCCCAGCTCACCCTCGTCCATGCCGTTGAGCAGCTGGTCCATGTAGCTCTCCTCGTAGCGGTTGCGGTGCTCCTTCCACACGGAGCCGTTCTCGCTGCGCAACACCACCAGCTCACGGTCCCCACGCCCGTACGAGGCAAAGTGTGGGATCTCCACAATGACGGGGCTGCAGACAGCAGAGAAAGGGCACTGGCACCCACATACTGCCACCAGGACACGCAGGCAACAAGGTGGCCCAGGGCAGAGTGCCTGCCCACGCTGTGCAGCTGCCAGGGGAAGAAGGCAGAGCTGCTGACCTCCCTCCTGTGGGCTCACCTAAGGAACTGGGCACCAGCAGGCCCCAGGGCGATGATCCTGCTGGCCAGACCCTCCTCCTCAGCCAGGGGAGGTGGTGCAGGCAGCTTTTGGGGCTTCACCAGGCGGCAGGTAATGCGGGTGGGTGCAGCACAGGCACGGGGCGGGATGACCACGCGCAGGCCGTGGTGCCGGCTGCCCCGCATGGAGCCGCCGCGGGCATCCACCATGAAGCTCACCAGGAACCTGGAGTGGGCAGAGGCATGGGCAGGTGGGCACCGTGCAGCCAGCATGTGCACAGAGCACACACGTGCTGCACAGGTTGAGCACTCACCCTGTGTGCACCGGGCTGGCCACTGGGCTGATGTTATCTGAGGTCTCAGTGGCAGGGCTGCTGGGGATCAGGGAGTCCTCGTCAAACTCCTTGGAGGGCTGTGTAAGGCAGGAAAAAGACCCCATGGGCAAAGGGTTCTATCTGGGGGTGTTGAGCCTGCCCACCCTTACAGTCTCACAATAGTCCCTGGACAGTCCTGTACCACTGACTCAGTGCCCACTACCCCCCTGCTGTGGCTCAGTGACGATGGAGCTGCCCCCAGCAGGGGATGCCTGGGGGAGGCTGTGGCAGGCTGTGTTTCATGCTCACCTCCTGTGGGGACACCGAGGGTGCATGCAGCAGGCTGACTTGCTCAGCTTCTGTCTCCACAGGTCCTACCTGCTCAGTCTCCTCTGCTCTGGTCACCACAGTTTCAGGTGGGACGCAGGGGACCTGCAGGACAGCTGGAGACTCCACCCTGGCAAGAGAGATCAGTGACAGCCAGTGAAGTGGCAGGCCTGTGTCCTCAGCCCCCATCCATCCCCACAAAGTCCTGGGGCTGCTGGATAAAGGCAAAGGCAGCAGCAGTCTCATGTCCTGGTGCAGGAACAGCGCTGACCAGCTTTGCCTGCCATGGCAGCTGATGGGGGCTCACCGATCCATTCCTTTCCCAGAGCTGTCCCTGCCCCACAGGCAGCCCAGCCCAGCACAAGGCTGGTCCTGCTCCCTCCCCACCATACAGTTCTCTTACGTTTGCTCCAGTGTCGTCGTGGTCATGAACTCCAGTATCTCCCTCTTGCCTTCCTGGTCCCTGAGATCAGCTGTCCTGGGTTTTGATGCCATCAGCTCCTCCTCTGAAACCAAGAGCTGGCTCAGCACACAGAGGCAGGTGGACAAGGGAAACACAGACATCCAGCCCTTGCCCCCCTCCCTCCTCAGGGCTGGAGCCAGGGCCCATCGCTTCTCCCACTCCTGGACACACACATTTGCCCCCTGGGCCTCCGCCAGACACGGGGGGTTTGCTCCTGCCAGAGAGGGTCTGCTGGCGAGGCAAGGCCCATGCAGTGGGCCAGTGGGCCAGGAGCTGTGGGAGCCATCAGGAGCCTCGGCTGTTCACTGACCCCCTTCTTACAGCACCAAACACAGAGCAGAGCCTGCAGAGGACCCCCTATCCTTGGATCCCTGGGACAGAGGCATGGGCAGGGCTGGGGGTGCACCCACAGTGGAGGCACAGAGCCCTGTCAGTGCTGCCCGCTGGCCCCACTAACACCTGCTAATGAGCTCACCAGGGTTTGGCTCTTGCCAGTGCCCTGTGGGAAGGTGTCCAGCACCTCCCAAAGCAAAGAGAGTGCCCCAGAGATGGGGAGGGGACCACAGGAGCACAGAGACCCTCGAGCTCTCAGGCTGATCCCTGCTCTGGCCAGCATGGCACGGGGTGGCTGTGGAGGGGCACAGAACCAGGTTCCTCTGCCTGCCAGGGACAGGGCCTGGGGCCAACAGGGACTCAGGGTCCTCCTGCGTGGGAGGATGCCCATTCATGCAGTCACACCACAGCAAGCAGCACGGACATGGATGGGCAGGATGGCGGGGCTGGCACTGCAGAGCCCCAGACCCGCAGCAAGGCTCAGCAGATGGACATGGCGTGCGGATGGTTAGTGGCCATGGGGTGAAATGGGCCATTGAGCTGGGGCAGGGGGACACATTTCATACCCATTACTGTGACATGAGCAGTGCCTGCAAAGTAAGAAGAGGCAAAGGTGAGGTCTTGGTGGGAGGGTGCAGGAGCAGACCAGCTGCAGCTGGGCTGGGAGCTGGTACCCCCCGGCAGAGCAGGGCACAGTGGGGGCTCTGCACGCCCAAGGACTCTCCACACACTGTCCCTGCGGCATGGGATCACAGAGAGGTCCAGGCATATCCCTCCTGCACAGTGCAGGGAAGCACCCAAGCCAGGAGGTGCCACCCCAAGAGGCTGGTGAGTTCCCCTCGTCCTCTCTGCAAAACCACTGCAGGACCCCAGCTCCCCGACCCCAGCCAGCAGGAACACCAGTGCCGTCCCCGTGGCTGCTGCCTGCCACACTGACCCAGTCGGAGACCTCTGGGATGGTGTGACCCAACTCCTGCCCCTCACCTTCATCCTCTGATACATCCAGAATCTCATCTACAGTCTCCGGGAAGCTCATGCGGTGCTTGTCACCAACTGGCTGTGGGAGCAGAGCAGAGTCAGAGGAGCCCTTCACTGCACAGCCATCCACAGCCCTCTCCTCATACCCAGGCTAGGCTCCCAGCTGCAGACCCTTCCCAGCCCCAGCCCTCCTCCCCAGGGTCCTGCTCCCCTACCCCAGGGGGCTCACCGGGATATCGGTTTCCTCTGTGACGATCTTGAGCACGTCCGTGACGGAAATGTAGCCGAGGCGCTTTGCAATGGCCAGAGGAGTGGTGCCATTCTGCCACGGAGCAGAGACTGGGTCAGCAGCAGCCACAGGGGGCCTGGGCAGCTGCCTGGGCTGGTCACAGGGTGAGGAGGTGTGGGTGAGCATCGTACTCACCGTGCTGATCTCATTGGGAGAGGCACCGTGCTTCAGCAGCAGCGTCACCACGTCGGTGTGGCCCTGCTGCGCCGCTTGGTGCAGGGGGGTGTAGCCCAGCTGCAGGGGAGGACAAAAGGTGCTGCCATCAGTCCTGGGAGCCTGCTGCCCCAGAAATGCCCCCAGGCCTCACACTGTGCTTCATGCCCAGAGCATGAGGGCAGCTCCCTTCCCCATTAACCTGCATGCTGCTGCCCAGGGCAGAAGGGTCCTTGGAGCATAGGATAACTTTGTACCTTAGTCTTGGCATTGACATCGGCCTGGTGCTGCAGCAAAAACTTCACCAACTTGATGTTTCCATAGTGGCTGGCCACGTGCAGCGGGGTATAGCCCATCTGAAAGACAAGATGAGGTCTCAGCCTCTCCTCAGCAGTGCTTTTTGCCCTTCTGGCTTGGATATGCTCATCCCATGGGCAAGCCCCCACGCATGAGGGATGTGTGGTTGTTTCCCCAAGTGCCCAAGACCAGGACAGAGTGCTCACTGCAGACTGTGCTGTACCCAGGAGTACAGGGTTGAGCTATGGGAGCAGGTAAGAATCATCCCTCCAGTGAGGTGGGAGGTAGGGCAGGAAGAGTCCCCAAGACACTGGCAAAATGGTAAGAATGCCTGTGAGAGGGGAGTCTCTTGCACAAAGAAGGAGAACAGCAATGCTCCTCCTGGAGCAGGCCTAGAGGTAGTTCCCTCATGGTTTTCACCACAGCCATGGTCAGTGCACTACTTTACCCTGGTCGTTGCATCCACTGTGACTCCATGTTTCACCAGAACATCAGCAACCAGCACATGCCCCTCTTGGGCCACAAGATGGAGAGGAGTCAGGCCACTCTGCAAAGAGAGGAGATCTCAGCACAGTGGCAGTGCCACCACTGCAGCTCCACCAGCAGAGGCTCTGTCAGAGGTCTCCAGCCTGGCAAACTGACTGGCACTGTGCTGCTGGCCATGGCACTGCTCCCCGAGCACAGGGAGGCACAGCGGCCTGGCCAGCACCCAGTCTGCTGCTCTCTGCCAGCTTGTTCGCCCCCAGGCTGGCAGCATGTGCTGGGACAACTTACCTTGTTGCCAAGGTCGCCGTTGGCTTGTTTGGAGAAAAGCAGGGCCACCATGTCTGCATGCCCCTCCTGGGAAGCCAGGTGCAGGGGGGTGACTCCCTGCACAGACTCGGCGTTCGCAGAAGCCCCGTACTGCAGCAGGCTGCTGGCCACCTCCATCTGGTTCTGCTTGGCAGCAATGTGCAGGGGGGTGTACCCATTCTGCGGGGAGAGAGGCTCTTTGCAGTGCTCAGCCCCGCCGAGCAGACCAGCAGGGACAGGAGGTGCCACCCCACCCCTGCAGGCCAGGTCTGTCCTTTCTAGTTGCCCCTGAAGCTCAGGGATGCTCCCAAATCATTTTCCTGACAGCAACTAGCCCTGACACTGAGGCCAAATCCCAGTCTTCCAGCCAAGGCAGCATGGGCATGTCAAAGACCACCTGCTTCAGGTTCAGCTGCTATGGGCTGTCCTGGAGTTTTCCACACACAAATTTCTGCAGCAGCATGCGGCCTCTGGGAGCTTTGAGAGGCCAGGGCAGACAGACACCTCCTGGAACGTGCCTGGCTAAGGAGGGGAGCTAAACTCCCAATGCACAGCATTAGTATTCAGGCAGAGACTGCAGAGCCCTGAGTGCTGCCCTGCTGCCACGCTGCAGGAGCAGAGCAGCTGGCAGACACCCGCTGCCCAGGGTGACGCGGGCTGTCGGTGACGCAGACCAACGGGGGGCTGGCACTGGTACCGGCTGCTCCCGGTGCCTGCCCAGCACGTCTGCCGGCAGCCTGCGCAGGGGAGAGGAGAGTGCCAGATGGGCAGGGCTGGCACCAGCAGCCACTTGGCTGTTTTCAGGATGCAGCTTCTGCAAACAACACAGAAAGCGAGGTGATTGCTGGTCTGCTCTGTGGGGAGATGCTCCCCACGCTCAGGCAGAGAGGGGCAACTCTCACAAGCTCGTGGGTTTTCTGACTCACTGCTTCATAGCTCCATGAAAACATTCGTGTGTGGTTTCCCAAACTGCCAGCACGCAGTGCTGCTCTGCAGGACTTGCCATGGAAACACGTTCCCCACACAGCAGCCACCACGCTGCCAGCAGGGACCATCCCTGACACAGCCTATCTGCTGGAACAGGACCATTGCCTGGATCCCTGCCTGCCCCGCGGGTGGTGTGAGGACAGGCAGGCACGAGCAGCAGGCGTGGAGAGAGGCTGGTGGGGACTGATCCCTCGCACATTCCCTGAGTGTCAGGGTTGAGGGGCAGTGCTGGCTGCAGGCACTGAACACACACCACCTCCCCACATCCCCAGGGACACGCAGCCCAGACTCACCCAGGCTGAGTTGTGCGGGGAGCTCCCCTTGGGAAGCAGCAGTTTGACAATCTCCAGGTTGTTGTGGTGCACAGCCACATGCAGCGGGGTCAGGCCATTCTGCAGAGAAGGAGAGGGTACAGACAGGTGAGACAGAGCCTCTCTCCATACTGCGCCACTCCTCCCACAGCTGCAGAAGCAGCACTGACCTTCCCTGCTGCATTGGGGTGAGCATCATGTGCCAGCAGCAGTTCTGCCACATCCACCTTCCCATACTTGGCTGCAACGTGGAGAGGGGTAAATCCTTTCTGAGGAGAAAGGCAGCCCATCACAGGGTGGCAGAGATGAGGAGAGTGCTAGCGCATGCTGTGCCACAGGAGGAGGCTGCCCCTCCTGCAACAGGGACACTGTGCCACCAGCCTGCCCAGCCTTGGCCCAGCTGGGTGACACCTTCCACAGCCACGGACTCAGTGGCCTACCTTGGTCATGCAGGTCTGCAAGGCCCCCTTCTCCAGCAGGGCCAGGGCCGTGTCCATGTGCCCCTCTCTGGCAGTGATGTGCAGGGGCGTGTGCCCTGCTGTGGTGGCCAGGTTGGGGTTGGCGTTGTTCTCCAGCAGCAGTTTGACCATGCCGGTGTGCCCGATGCGTGCGGCACAGTGCAGGGGGGTCTGGTCGTCCTGCAAGGGAGGCAAAGGAGCTGTTTGGGCAGACCTGGACCAGTCCCTTCTTGCCATGCCAAAGGGGTCCCCGCTGTTGCACAGCCCCTGGCAGGCTGGACTCTGGCCACATGTGAGCGAAGAAACCAGCACCAGCTGTTCTCAGAGCCGACTATCACACAGTTCCCTGTACCTACCTTGGCCTTGGCATTGGCCTTGGCTTTGTTCTGCAGCAGGTACTTTGCCACATCCGTGTGCCCAGCTCTGGCTGCCATGTGTAGGGGTGTCTCCACTTTCTGCACCAAGGACAGGATAAAGTGGTGAGGCCAAAGGAGGGGATATGCCTTCCTGCACTCGTTCCTCTGCTCTGAGCAGAGGAGAGCAGTGCCTGCAACCTTGTCTGGCCCATACCAGTTCCTTCTGCCAGCACAAAGCAGAGGGCACCAGGGACTGTTCAGGTGAAGAGGGTGCAGGACCTGAGCAATTCTCCCATCCTGCTGACCCCCAACATTCTAAGCTCCCAAAGCCCCAGCCATGTGGGTACTCACCACGTTGGACACATTAGGAGAGGCTCCCCGCTGCAGCAGGGTCTTGACGATGGGCAGGTGCCCCATGAAGGCAGCCACATGCAGGGGGGTCAGGCCGGACTGTGGAGAGAAAGGGGTCAGGAGCCAAGATGGGACTGATGGCCTTGTCAACATCTCTTCCTGCCCCTTCCTCCCTCTCCCCAGGGCACATTCCACCACAGAGGCAAAATCTGAGTCCCTGGCCTGCTCCAGGAGCCTGGCAGGTGAGTGCAGGGGGAATGCAGAGAGCTGCTGTCTGCCCTGCAAGGCCCTGCCCTGCAGGGAGATGCTGCCAGGCTCAGCAGGTCCAGAGCTGCAAAGAGCTCCCAGAAAGGTTCCTGGGCACCAGCAGAGACAAGGGGACCATCTCGTGCTGCCGCGCTGCCCGCCCTGTACAGGCAGCAGCAGGAGAGCCAGGGCTGGGCTCACACCTACCTCTGTGACGGCGTCAATGGAGGCACCTGTCTTCAGCAGTAGCTCCATCACGCGGATGTGGTTCTTCTTGCAGGCGATGTGGAGGGGCGTGAAGCCATTCTGCAGACAGACAGACAGACAATCAGTCATCCACAGGAACACCCCCTCTCGGCCCTGGCCCAGCCCCACCTGCCCCTCCTCGCTCACCAGGGCTCTGGAGTTGGGCTTGGCCCCCTTCTCCACCAGCAGCTTGGCCACGCGGTGGTGCCCGCAGTGCGCGGCCACGTGCAGCGGCGTCAGGTGGTCCAGGGTGATGTCGTCGATGTCGGCGCTGTACTGCAGCAGCAGGCGCACGCAGTCCAGGTGGTCACCCTGCGCTGCCATGTGGATGGGCGACAGGCCGTTCTGCCATGGGGGGCAGGGCCTCAGGGCTGGGCCGGGGGGCACTGGGCAGCCCACCCCCACCCCCGGCCACAGCTCCGGGGCAGAAGAGACAGCTTGTTCCCCAGGGGGCTACCAGGGAGGAGCCCTGAAATCCCTCACTGATTTACAAGGGGGCAATGCTGAGTAGAGGGCAGGGCCTAAAGAGCTGTTGTCCCCAGGCCATCCCCTCCTCAGGACTGGTCCCTTTGAAGCATGAAGCCCTCAGGCAAAGGACTCCAGCTAGAGCCAAGTAGGCCAGGAAGCTCCTTGCCCCTCAGCAGGCCAGAAGAGCCCCACCCCAGCCATGGGTGCCATCCAGCAACTGTGCACAGCTCGTTACCCCCCCGCGCTGCCCTGGGACCTGGCACCAAGCACAGCCCCACTGAGTCACACGGCTACCTTAGTTTTGGCTTGAATGGGAGCCCCGTGGTCCAGGAGGATCTCCGCAATTCGCACGTGTCCATTGCGTGCGGCACAGTGGAGAGGGGTCAGTTCATCCTGGGGACAGAGAAGGGTTCAAGGGCTCAGTATGGCACCGAAGGGCAGGGTTTCCTCAGGCAGAGGAGTAAGAGGGACTTTCAACTTGTTTGCAAAATAAAGCAGAACTGAGCCTGCCCTCAGCCCCCAGGGCACACCCTTGCAGCCATGAAGCTACATGGCTCCTCTCACCTCTACATGTGCCAGCAAAAAACCTCATCCATCCCCCTGGTGCACCAGGGACCTTCCCTCACAGCCTCAGCAAGAGGTTTGCAGGGTAAGCACTGGGCACAAGGAGCTCAGGGAGGGCCATGGCCTGCATACACACGGGCTGTGCTCAGAGCTGCTCTCACCTTGGTCCTTGTCTCGATCTGGGCCCCGCGGTCCAGCAGCAGCCGCACCATGATGATGTTGCCCCGGCGGGAGGCAATGTGCAGGGGAGTGATCCCGTTCTGTCAGCAAGAGCAGCAGTCTGTTAGAGGGAGCAGCCCCTTCTCTTTCAAGGAGGCAAGGGGTGAAAAAAGGAGAGCCCCCGTAGCTTCCCCCTCTGCACTCACCTGGGGTGTGAAGTTAACGCTGGCTCCACGGTTCAGCAGCAATTGGGCCACACTGAGATTCTCGTAGTGGGCTGCAATGTGCAAGGGAGTGAATCCAGTCTAGGGGAAAGAAGGAGGGATCAGCCCAGCCATACAAATGCTCCCTGCTGAAAGGATGGATACACACAGCATACCAAGCTGCTGTTCTCCCTGGGGACGTGGGGAAGCTCCCAGAGACAGGATGGGAAAAGCACACACCTTGGAGAGGACGTCAGCATTGGGGTCATTCTGCAGCAGCACAGCAGCTGTGCGAGTGTCATCGTTGCGGGCTGCGATGTGCAGGGCGGGCAGGCGGACCTTCCCCTTTGTCCCATAGTTAATAAGGTGAGCAACCACATTCTCATGGCCTTGCTGGAGAGCCACAGCCAGTGGCGTGAAGCCATCCTGCCAAGGAGACCAAGTAAGAGGGGGAGAGCCAAGGAGCCATGGCAGAACCTGGCACAACCCACAGCAGCCCCCCAAGCAGGGCCATAAGCTCCCCGCCAAGGATCTCACCTCTGTGGCTACATTCTGGTTGGCTCCATTTTCCAGCAAGAACTTCACAACTTCCAGGTGGTTCTCCTGTGCTGCCATGTAGAGAGGCGTGAAGCCTTTCTGCAAACACAGAGCCATGCACATCAACACAACTCTTCTTTGAGTTTCTCAAGTTCCTTGCAGACCTACACCCCATCAACACCCACACCCCCAGCTCAGTGAACTGGGGCAAAACCATCCCACTGTGGGTGTGAAAAAGCGAAAAAAAACTGGCAACGGTGAAGCAATCACAGAGTTGGAGCCCAGGGCTCCACACATGCAGAAAAAAACCAGGTGATGCTTCGTAAGACTCAGCCCAGGAGACACTGCCTTCTGCTCAATGCCATTACTGTCCCCAGCTTGAGGGATGTTTCTCCCATCAGGCAAAACCTAAAGAGCTTGCAGCCCCACCCGCCCCAAGGGAGAGAGCACAAAGCAGGCCCAGTGTGAGGAGCTGAGGGGTTGCTGGAGATCTCACAGCCGTGCCAGGGAGGCATCAGCCATGAGTCCCCCCAGGACAAGTCCTGCAGGCTTGTGTGTGCTGCCAGGGACTCCCTCAGCAGAGACCATGCTGGTCTCCCCACATGCCTCAAGACTCCCTCCACACCATTTGCACGCTCATCTCCTTTCAGGAGTCTGGCAGAGCAGTCCTTGCCCCTGAACAGGACTAGAGAGAAACCGCAAAGGACTGCTGAAGTGCCTGTGCTGGGCACAGTTCCCACCATGGGGACACCACCATCACACACTGGGTGCCTTTCCCATTCCAGACCAGGTCACCCTACCTGTGACTGTGCATTGACGTTGGCCCCATAGTTCACCAGCTCCCGGACCACGTCCTGTTGTCCAGCCAAGGCAGCAATGTGCAGGGCTGTGTTTCCCTTCTAAAAGACACCACAGGGCAGTGCTCAGGGGCTGAAGCAGCCCAGGATGCCAAGGAAAGATGGGCCTCACATGTGCTAACGGGCACGCGAACAGAGCAGCTGGCCAAGAAAGCCTGTGGGGGGCCGTGCAGCCCTCGCTCCATGTCCCATCCCTGCTGTAGACCAGCCAGCCACCACTTCCCATATGCTGGCCAGGGAAGAGAGTGATTTCATCTCTCCCATGAAGTTACTGGCAGTAAAAGCTGTGTGCACTGTCAGGTGCCGTGCATCTCCAGCGCTGAGAGGCAAGAAGGGTAGGGAGGATGGGGGAGCTGAACTGGCAGCCTCCAGACGAAGCTGCAGTGTGCGCCCTGGTAGCCAAGGCATCCCAGCACACCTAAGGGGTGATGAGCAGGCTGGAAAATGCAGACACAGGCTCTGCCTTTGGGTGGTGAGGCAGAATGCCAGACTCTGCTCTGTGTCCTGAACCCTGCAAGAGCACCAGGGAGGCGGCAAGCGAGGCCTCCTCCTGTTCTCGCAGCCCTTCAGGCGGTGCTGGAGATGCTCATTTGTCAGCCCCGCTTGCTTGTGCCACTGTCTCGCTCGTCACCAAGCAAGAACCACACCCCGCTGGGGTGATGCATGAGAGAACAAGACGTTATTTATGGAGCACCAGAGCTCTCCAGGCTTGTGACAATGGTACTGAGGCCACCTCAGTGCTGCAGCATGCGGGGGATGCCCCAGGGCAGCGAGGGCTGACCTGAGCCGGCAGCCCCTGCTGGGGGGAGTTGTTGGTAAGACAGCACCAGCACATGTTGTGGTTTATGTTACTCCCCTCTCACGGGGAGTGGCCCCCACAGGGGAGAGGCCAGACTGCCTTGTCCTTACCTTGGTCGTTGTCTCCAAAACAATCTCCTTGTGCAGGAGCTCCACCACCATTTTCACGTGGCCCTCCTTGGAGGCCAAGTGCAAGGCGTTCAGCCCGTTCTGGAGGGAGCAAAGGTGGGAGAGGGGAATTAGTCACCATCTGGGGCTGGGGCTCTCTAGGGAGCCTCCTACTCTGAGCTCCTGTGCAGACACGACTGCAGGCATTTGGACACCCACTTCCACTTCCCATGTAACAAAAGGGCTGGGATATTTGCTGGAAAAGAGGCTAAATACCTGAAAATGCCACTTTTTCTCCTTGTCCCTCACTTCTCCCAGGTGGATGCACTAGGTTTACTCACCCCTACACAGTGTTGTCACATGGCAGAGGGACACGAGTTCCTGCCCAAATACTCCACCTCCCAACCATCTGTTCGGACTCCTGACTGGAATGTCAGTTCACAGAAATGCTTCATCCTCTGAATATAGGTAGGGGAGCAGAAAATGCTCAAGGAGGCTCCAGTTCCTGCCCTCAATGCTCCAGTTAAAATCAGAACAGCTTCAAGAGTTTTGCCAGATTCACTCTAAACAGCAGTTGTCCAGGACCGTAGTTGAAGAGTTACAGATTCTTTGCTCAACTCTGGTTACAGCAATAAAAACAAAAACCCACAGGCTTCCTCAGCATACCAACCCCAGTGTTACCTCAAGCCTCAAGCACAAAAGCCCTGCTTCCAAGGGGAAATGAAGTGGGAGTTCTGCAACACCCACAGAACAGTGTCACTGAAGGAAATACTCTCCAACCAAGTCTGGCTACACTGAGTCCATCCTCTCTGACCAAGCCCAGCTTCTTTGATGAAGACACACCTACACAACCCCATACAAATGATCACTGACAGCCTTGCCTCACAAGGGATAAGTGGCCACAGACATGCAGGCTTTTTTTTTGGTTACACTCATGTAACCAACACCTGGAGTGCAAGACCACAGATGCCCAGCTGCTCTCCTCAGCCCATATGCCCTTTTACGCAAAGGATTCATAAATAACCTCTTGAATGCTGAAAACCTGTGACAAATCATTATTCTCTGTCCTGACAGCAGTAAGTGCAACGTCTGCAGAAGATTGTTTCCATCGGTATTTCTGCTCCAGGAGCAATACAGGCTGTTTTGCACATTTGCTTTGGCTTGACAGCTCATCTGACCCAAAACCGCCACAGGATGTGCGTAATTTGAAAGGTGCCATGTTTTCCTCACCGAGTGCTGCAAACAATTCCCAGAAATCCCAGTCACTGGCTGCCAATGCGACAAATGCAGCCCTACAGAAAAACACAGACTTTGCACTCAGCCTGTCCCAAAGCAGGGCCCTGCCCTGCGCTGTCCATCAGGGCTGGCCACCCCAGCGAAGACCATCTCCGGGCACCCATGTGCCAGCACAGCGCTGTTCCCTGCTGGTGACAGTCCTGGCAGCAACGGGCACTCATCCTCAGGCCTCCAGCTCCTTTGTGGGTGAGATGGAAGCATGCTGGACTTTGAAACACGAGAGGTGGATGATGGAGACACTGATGCAGATGGCAGCGATGGAGGGGATGAAATCGGCGGGATGAAGATCAGATGGCATGTCAAGGTCTCTGCACTTGAGCAAGAATACAGGGCCTGTGGGATAGGTCTGACCACATATATCCCTCTTTATTCTATACAGGACATGTGAGGTTGGACCTTTCCCACAGGTCTGATATTCCTCAGAAGGAAACCCCAAAGTGCCATCTAACCTCTGGGAGATGGCAGGAACCAGTGCAAAGGCATCACTGAGAGAAGTGCCTCATACTGCTGTAGCCACTCAGTCCCCATCAAAGTGTTAATCTCCTCACCAGCACTGGAAATCTGGCTGGAGACAGGACTTGAAGCTGGTCAGTGGAGACAGCGGATGACTGACCATCTCTCTGGGTGAGGAAGAAGTTCAAAGCCACCATCTTTAGCTCGTGGCTGGGTCACCCTGCTGTAATTCTTTGTAGAGTGCTCTCCAGAACCACATATTCCTCTGCACTAGAGTGTTACAGGACCAGTGGACATAGAAATCCTCCCTCCGCTCTTAGGCTTGCTATTGGAAATGAGGGAACATCCGTGCCGGGCTCTCCCTGTGCCTGGGGGAGCCTGTCCCCAGTAACTGCACTGGCCACCACGGCACACAAACCACAGGTCTGAGCCTCGCTTGGTTCGGGGACTTGATACTGGAACAGGTGAATGTGCCTTTGTGCTGAGTCAGCCTCCCCAGCACCACCCCTGCTCCAGAAGGCAGCCGGCAGTGTCTGCCTGCTCCCCCTGCTCAGGCCAAGCCCCCTGAGTCTGTCCCTGCCCCAGTTCAGGCTCAGCCACTCGCATTTGGCAGCTGCACAGATACAGAATGTTCTGACGATGATGTGCAAACAGCTCCTTGGTGCCTGCAGCTCTCTGTTCCTGTGCCGACCTGTCTCTGCTCTGGATGAGGAAGGCTCCTCCTGCCCGACACCTCCCGAAACGCCACAACTGGCATTTTGCAAACATTCCCTGCTTGTGATCAGCTGCAGCTTCTGCGAACATGAAAGCCTGAGCATTGCAGGCAAGGGGAATATTCCCCAAGAGCCACTCCTGTGATGTTCCAGCCACTGTGCTACTCCTCACAGCTATCTGCTCTGCCCTCTGAGAAGCAGCTGAGCCCCTTCTACCTGTCCCAGATGTTGTCACACTAAAGGAGCCCTCTCTGCTTACCTGTTAATGTCCTTTGCTATGCCCCAGCAAGTACATCCAGGTGCCCCAGATCTTTATAGCTATTGCTGCCCTCGTGGCCCCAAACACAACTGCTTCAGATCTGCCTTCTGGTCAGCCACATTTTCACATGAACTAGAGATGGTACCAGAAGCCCCACGGGTTTCACCTACCTGGTTACAGGTGTTAATATCTACCCCATTCCTGAGGTGATCCAAGGCTTTGTCCAGATTCCCGGATCTTGCAGCTCTCAAGAAACTGGTTGCAGCATCAGCCTTGGGGACAAAAAGAAAAAGCATGAAGCTCAGAGTCCTGCTGTTCTCCCCCACCAACAACACTGGGTCAGCTCTTTACTTGGCTGCAGAGAACGTAACTACAGAGACCAGGCAGAGGCCAGGGAGGTCACAGTGGGAACTGCTGGGACAGACTGAGGCGCCCCAAATCAGACAGGAAGAAGAAGGGACCTGGACTTAAAGTGAAGAGCATCCAGATGACAGGGCAGGAGGTCTGCAGCTCATCACAGCACTGTGGGGATGGTAGAGAGGGAGGTCCTGCCACCATGGCAGCCCCCTTGGCCCAGGAAACCCCTCTGTGTCCAGGTTGAGGGACTGCAGCGATGGAGATGTGGTGAGTCCACCCCTACCCTCCTGCAGAAGCCACTGGGTAGCCACAGCAGCGAGCTCAGGTACCAGCACCAGGGACAAGAGCCCCAGCTGAGAACCCTGCAGCTGTGAAAGTCAAAGCTCTCTTTTCTGACAGTGCCTCCCTGCACTGCTACACCACAGCCAGCCCAGGCAAGGCACAGCAATACTTGGAGCAACACTACTGAGCAGTGTGAGGCAGCAAATGGAGACAATGGCATGGCTCACCAGAAGCTGGGGAACAGGGTGGAAATGCAGTGATGTGGGTCTATGAGTCTGGGACCTTGGACTGGTAACTCCAAGCTGGTACCTGCCTGCTCAGGCCAGTCCAAAGGGCTCTCTGCAGCCAAGAGCCATGAGACACCCATGGCAGGGGAACAGGACACACTCCTCTGTCCTCAGCTCCAAGAGAAAAATCAGAAGCCCTCTTGTACCACTCTCGTTGGGACTGACCAAAGGACTCCTGTGCTAGGAGAGCCTCCATCCTGCCACCCCAGAACACCCTGTAGTGCCCACAGCCTGGCTGCAGAAGGGCACCCAGGATTAGGAAGCTCCTGGACAGGAGCTGGAAGCAACACAGCCACAGACAAAAGCCCTGGAGGCAGACCTAGGGAGGCTGATGCACCACACGGGCTCAGGCTCCTCTCTTCCCTTCTCTTTACAGTCTCAGATATCTGAACTGGGACTTTGGAGCAGCACGACTCAAATGCCTTCTGCTCTCCTCCATCTGCCTCCCCAGCTCATCCTTTCTGCCTGACCCTCCTACCCCCGAGAAATGCAGCCGTGTCCTGGGCCCACCGGGACCCCGGTAACCCCTGCAGACAGAAGGCCCACGGACAGGGTGTCCTGGCCCTGCTGGGCTGGGCACAGAGCTCAGCCTGGGCTCCCACCACAGTGGAGGGTGCCATGGGGGGCAGGACCACTGTGCCCCATGCTGGTGCGCAGCCCCCACGTGCCAGGGGAACACGTGCTGACCGCTTGACCTCCTGCACCAGCTAGCTCCGCTCGCTGCCACCTCAGGGGAGGGCCCCGTCCATCAGGGAAGAGCCCTCAGATTCACGGTGGAGCCGTGGCTCTGGGAGGTGTGTGAACACAGAGGAGGCAGAACACAGCCCCTCAGTGCTCTGCTCACATGGGAGGATCGACTGCCAGAGGCAGAAGGCAACAGCAGCGCTGTGCTTGGAAGGGCACGTTCACGCCCTGAGCCCTGTGTGCTGTCTGGAGTCCAGCGAGGAAACACTGACAGCTTCAAGCAACAGGCTGAATGCAAAGAGCTTTTCCAACTGCAGACCCTGCTGGAAGTCTGCGCGTCTCAGGTCGGGATCGAGGACAAGGCAGCACCTGAGCTGTGCCGCCAGCGTGCCAGCACAGCACAGACCTTCGACAGCACACCCCCTGGAAAAGCAAAGCACAGCTCTGCCAGGCTCTGCCACCCATGGGACACACATGGAGCTCTGAAGATTAAAATGGTAACACTCTACATGTCCAGCAGCAGAGGGGCTCCTAAAGCCCCAGCACGCCCAGCAGCAGAGACTACAAGCAGAAAGCAAGCAGAAAAGCAAAGCAGAGGTCTCTGTGGGCATGAAGGAGACGTGCATTGTATACTCACAGCCACGTCTGGACCAGACCTGCCCTTTCGTGCTGCCATAGCCCGGCACTTCAGCTGAAACCTGAGCCTGGTATCCCCTCTCTCCCTCCTTGGTTATCTACTCCCCAGCTTTGAGAGAGCCAGTAAGTTACATTGCATTCTATCTAAAAATACAGGCTCCGTCCTCTCTCCAACGCAGACCCTGAAGGGATCGCCAACTGCTAATGGAATTTGTTCATTTTCTCTCCATTATTGTGTCAGACAGGATATTTAATACCAAGCTGCCTCCGGAAAGCAAATGACTGCTGCCAAGCGCAGGGAGTGGGTCAGAGCTGCAGGTACCACCTTGGGAACAGCAGAGGAAAAGCAGCCCCGCAGACATGCCCAGGAGCCCAGCATCTCACAGGTAACTCCTGCCACAGAGGAGAGGGGTTGCAGTTCCCTCCTGACCCTCTGGATGCTGGGGTCCGGGTTTCAGAGATTGTGCCAAGGCTGGAGTGAGTCAGAGATGCTGCCTTTGGCTCCCTGTGCTCAGCACGTACCTTCAGAGACGCACAGAGAGATGCAGGGCATCAGACACCAGCAGTCAGGCCACACATGCCGCCAGAGAAGATGGGATAGCTCAGCTCAAATGGGACAAGCAGAGGAAATGGATCCACAGTCATATTGTCCTTCTGATGTCGGGCTGCACAGTGGGACTGCCTGTCCATTGCTCGGGGCAATTTGCTCCCCAGGGAACAGGAGCAGGAGCTGGGCCACTGCCCCCTCCCGAATTTCAGCAAAAGGGAGCAGTGACAGCAAGAAATGCAGAGACCCCATGGACGCAAGTAGTGTGCACATCAAGAAGATACACACACAACACCCCAGTCAGCACCACCCAGCACACCCAGACAGAGACACATTGCCCAGTCACCACCCCCTGACAAGCACAGGGTGCAGCACAGCCCTGCCTCGTGCACGCACACAGTCACCTGCCATCCGTGTGCCCCAGGACACGCGGCAACTGCCTCCAGATGCACAAACTGCCTCTGCTGCTTCTCCTTTATTTGGAGTTTGCAGAGTTTCTTTCCAGTCTTCTTTGCCCTCCTAGCAATCCAGGAAGCAGCTATCCCAGAGTAGAAAATAAACTGCCCCACTTGCCATTGAGTACCTCTTGCACTCTCACTAAATCCTAAATTTAATCTGCTAAAGCCTGTATACAGGCGTCATGCTCCACAGACTTGTGGCCATCCAAGCTGTGATTTGTCAGGAGGCTGCTGCCAGCAACTCCCCAAGAAAGAGGCCTCCGATCTGGACTTTGATAAGTGCTCCAAGACCTTCTAAAGTCAAAAACACAGCACAGCGCATGAGGCTGTGCTTCTATTCTCCTTCCCTTTCTTTTCTTCAGGAAAAACCTCCCCTTGCCTGCTGACAATACAAATTTTTCCCTTTCCCTCTGCCCTGGTTTCAGTTAGGATAGAGTTAATTTCTTTTCCTCACCCTGTCCGGGCCCTGATGAGAGGCTTCCTCTGCTCCTGGTCACAGGTGCCCTCCTGCTCCCAGAGCACTAATGCCACTGTCCCCTCCACCCCAACAGGAGAAGCCTGGAACTGCCTGAGCCCGTTGCATTGGAGCCATGGCCAAGGCAATAAGCAAAAGGGAAGTTCTGCCAAAGCAGAGGCTCAGGCTGGATTTCAAGGGCTGCAGTCAGAGGTTCAGTAAGCCTGCTGTGTCTCCTGCTCTTATCTCTTCTGGCAGTGCCTGCTCTCGCTCCCACCCAGGGAGGAGCTCCCACCAGCTCCTGCTGCCCATCACTGATAACAGGAGGGAGGGTCTCAGCACTGCCTCCTCCTGTGAAAGGTGGCCACACTTGGCAGGAGCCCACTCTGTACAAGCTGCTAAATGCTGTAAGTCGATGATTTCCAAGTGCAAATGAGTTCAGGGACTTGTGCTGCTCTCACCGTGTTTTCTGGGACACAAAGGCAGCAAGGAGCAAGCCACCACACTGCTCCAGCCTGGCAAAAGGCACACGTGCACCCTGCTGCACTGCCCTCTTTACCCTGTCTGCCCACTGGTCTCTTCAGCTGGGCTGGCACGGGCTCGTGGAGCAGTGGCAGAGGAGGCCCAGCACGGAAACATCTGCAGGCTGGGCAGCACCCACTCCCCACAACAGCCCAAGGGCCCCGGGACTGGCAGTGAGATGCAAACGGGACCCTGGCACCCAAGTCATGTACTGCTGTGGACACCCTGTCTAGATGCTGTGGAAAGGTCCAACTCACATCTCAGAGGTTGCTTCCAGCTGCTAATGCCAGCCTGCTGGAGCCCAAAGCCAGCGCTGCCACCTGGGCAGGTGTGATAAACCCTGCAACAGCCCTCGGCATTTGCTTTGATGTCTCCTTGCTCACATGGGCATGACCCTCACCTTTGAGGCATTGTTCCCAGCAGACAGCAAACCCTCACATCCACGCAGTGGGTCACTTTTAAGCAATTACCCAACCTAGGGACTTCTCTGGAGCCAGAGATCATTTGGACCTCCCTCTGCCTTGCAGACACCAAGTGCCCAGGTCTGCAGGTGATAACCTCCATCCTTTCCCATCAGATGAGAAGAATTTGTCAGTCCTGAAAGCACACTAAAAGAGCTGCTAAGATTAAGAGCAGTCAGAGATTACATCTAGGGTCCCTGTAGGATGATCAGGGAAGATCAGGAAAATCGAATCAGAGACTCAACTCAAAATGCTCAGAAATGGAAACCACACTGTCCATCTTACAGGAACTTTCTCTCCTATCTGTATTAACAGAAACTGGATGCTCTCAGTGGTCCCTGCAGTGGAAAGAAAACCTACTGGCAGGTTTCTGCCTTCTGAGTGGAAGGCAGCATTCAGCAGAGCACAGCGTCTCCAGAGAGGCCACAGTAGCAAAGCCTCCGGCAGGCAGCCAACAGAACATGGAGAACAGGCAGATACTGCAAACCCAGATGAAAGAGAAAAGCAAAAGCACTAGGAAAATTCATCTGATGAATGCATCAATCCATTTGCCCAAGTTCTGTTCTCTCATCATCCTCACCTCTGCCACGTGATTTAGCATAGGTCCACAGATCTAAAAAGGACTGATGAGAGTCAAGGCACAAGAAGTCACCTCTGGAAGGCATCTGGCAAGTGAGTTTGTTCTCATTTCATGCACCAGCCTGAGTAAACGCTCTGTCCCTGCTCCTTTCTGCTGAGTGAAGATTTCACGACAGCCCCAAAGCATGTACCTTGATGTGCCCAACAGAGATCCCCAGACCACAATGGAAGGGGAAGCTCAACCATCTTGCAGCAGGTGAATCAGAGCACGCAGGGAATGAAAGATCTATTCATGTTCCCTTGCAAGGGGCTGACAGAGCTGGAGAAGATCTCGGCACAACTGGCAGAGGAGAAATCCCAAAGCAGAAGAAGGAGAGCCCCCGGCAGGTCTGTGGGAAGGGAGGCAACTTGTCAATTAGCATTTTGGCAGTGCTGAAGAGGGGGGCAAGCTCTCAGGTGCCAGCATCAGACTGGCCCCTCCACCATGCACAGTCCTCCATCGTCACGTAATCCTGAGTAATGGGCTTTTGGAAAGCCCATTTTCATGCACAGGTAGTCCTCGGCTGTCACTGGTGGTGCGGGTCAGGTTAACTCGGTCCCTACTGAGCATCTGGGATACAGACAGCATCTGTGCTGCCATTTGGCTCCTTCCTTCCCCCTTCATGGGTCCCCTTTCCCTGCTGCAGCTGGAACCGGTTCAGAACTGTGAGGAGGGCAGATAGCAGGAACAGCTTAATCTGCACTGAGCAAGGAGCTGCCCCTACCCAGCAGACTGATCCTTCTGATAAGGATCCCCTGGTGCTCCAGCTCTGTGGAAGCCTCCCTCCAGCAGTGCCTGCCTGCTGCTCATAGGATTTCTAAGCAGTGGGATTGAGACCTTGTTTTGTCATTTATAAACTGTCACTTCCCCTATGAAGTACAGTGCTGGGTCCAGCAGAGAGTGGAGAGAGGAACAGGGGCTGGTCCAGAGACCTGAGCAGGGAAAGGAGACCAGGACATCTTTCCTTTCACACAGAGCCAAAGTAAGGCAAGAATTAACACAGCTACTGCTCCTCTGGCAGCTGAGGCCACGCACACCCAGGGGAAAGCTGTCACTCTCCTTTGATGTTAGCAGGAGCCTCTGCTCTCTGCATATCCTGAAAAAGAAAAGCTATTTTTACCTCATCAGAAAATATATAGACTGTGACTGAAGACAATACACAAGAGCTTTTTGCTCAGGCACTACACCTCTTCTAACAGCATAACAACAATTACAGCTGCTGAGAGAGATGCAGCAGAACACCAGCTGCTTTCTATCTCCTACTTTCCTAAGGCACTACCTTCCCTGGACCATGATATGGTTCAGGCAGGTCTGTGCAATGAGCACTGGGGAGATGAGAGGGCTTTAGCACGATGCCCAGTGCAAGGGGGACTCAGAGACATGATCTGAGCCTGCCTGCTGCCAGCCAGGGACTGACACAGCTTGTGGACCAGCCTCAACCTGCCCTGGGCTCTGTCAGTGCCCTCATGCTCAGGTGAGGCACTAGAATCCAGACCATGCCATCAGGATCTGCCCTGGCACCCTGTGGAGAAGCTTCCTTCTCTTTGCTACTGATGCTCATAAACTGCTCCCGATTCCTGCAGTGTGTTCTGACTCATTCCCTACCTCTGCTCCAGCAGGACTAGCCCACACCAGCTCTGCCTGCCTGCACGGGCAAAAGCACTGAGAAGGATCTGGGATCTGCTCCCTGGGAGGAATCACAGGCCAGTCCTTGTGCTGTGGCTGCCATGGATTCACTGCCTTCAGCCTTCAGCCAGGCTGGCCTGGCCAGCACTCGGGGTGCAGCCTCCAGAAGCCATGCAGGAAGGAAAGCACTGACAGGAAAGCACCTGAAGCACAGCCCTGGCGATATGTCCCTGCCGGCTGATCCCTGGGGAGGACATGCGAGCAAAGCCGGGGCAGCACAGCCTCCTGCCCTGCACACAGCCAGGGCAGCACTGTGCTGAGGGAGAAACAGCCCCCCGTGCACCTGCCCCAGGGGTAAAACAGCAAAGGTGGCAACACAGAAATCAACACAGCATCACAATAGTGCAAAAACCCAACCCCTGGGGGCACTTCCCTTCTGCCAGCCAAGCACTGGTGAGAAGGACAAGGCAAATACAGAACCAAGGGACCTGGTTTCAACACCAGGCACTGTCATTGGCTCCCAGAATGACCTTAGGCAAGTTCCCAGTGACTTAAGAAGGGCAGCAAACCCTTCCTGCCAGTCTGAGGTCCGTTTAGCTGCTACCATTTGTGGAGAAAGGCTATTTTCTCTGGACTAGGACTTAAGTTCATGTTACCAGCTAGAATATACCTAAACTCCCTCGTGCAAACCAGCTGACCTGATTGCTCTCCCCTTGTGCTGCCCAGCAAGCCCCTGACCATGCCCAGGTACTCACCCTCAGGTAATGCAGACATGTCATGGCTGCAGGAGAAGGTCAGCTCACCCTGGACAGCCAGGGTCTGCAGCTCTGATCAGCCCACTTACACTGAATGCTGCAGCCAAACCAAGCGTGAGCAGCCAGGCTGGAGGAGGTTTATCAGCAGCTGGACTGCACCCTATCACCGCTCACACCTGACTGCAAACCAGCACAACAAGGAGGCTCCTGCCTGGAGTCTGGAGATTACGGGCCGTCCCACGTCAGGGGAGAGTTGCCAGGCTGGACACAGTGTTTATTGAGTGTCGTGCCTGAGCCACACTTCATAAACACATCTGTGGGCTGTTAACAGGGAGGAGCCCATGTGCATGAACCCTGCTCTTCGAACAGTACAAGGGAAGATGAAACTTCAGCAATACAAAGCAAAATGGAACAGCTCTGTGGCTAGAACCGAAGTGTCTCTTGGTCTGTGCCACACAAAGCAGGCTGGGCCAGAGGCAGTGAGCAGAAGACCTCATGTTGTTCACTGGTCTCTGCAGACCTTGGCTGGGCACAGTCCCAAATGAAGGACACTGAGATGGAACTGAAGTGGCAAATGAAGTCTAGTGACAGCAGCTCCGGGCTCTTTGTAGGGCCTAGAGCCCACTGCAAGACAACGAACGCGCCCCTTCCCCCCTTCTACCTGCACAGCAGACTCCTGCTCCAGCATCCCTTCAGGAGATCCTTGCTTGCAGCAAGAAGGCAAGGGGTCCACAGTGGTTGGTACATGCCCTCTCTGAAAGACACGCAAGGGAGTCACACCAGTTGTCCAAAGGAACAGACCTCCTGGAGACCGCTCCCGTCCCACCCTCTCCTGGGGCTCCGGCTCAGGGTGACCCTGCAGAGCGGAGCTCGCCTGGCTGCCAGGAGTCATCCCTCTGCTTGTGCTTTGCCTACCCCACCTCGGATCCAGGTGCTAAACCGGGGCCATCTGCACAAAGCACTGGGGGGGCTGCAGGGGAACCACACAGCTCTGGTCCCAGAAACAGGACCTCTGCCCTCCAGTCCATCTGGGGCTACCTTCTGGCACAGCGCAGGGAAAAGCAGTGTCACGGTGCCCGGGAGATTGCCCCCCTCGTCCTCCCCCATCGTGAGACTGGGTTTAGCTTTGCTTTGTGCAGCCTCTGGCACTGGGGACTTTGACAAATCTGGAACAGGCAAACTCAGGGATGAGACAATCCCTGGGGCTGTTTGTGAAGCTGGTGCAGGCTCCACCTCTGAGAAAACTGGTCTCTTTGCTCCATTAATTGCTGCCCTTTGTTAATGATAATTTCCTGAACACTTCCCACTGATGCCTCTAACAGGTCTCATTCACTCATCATCACCTCACCTGAGGCATCTCCAAAAGTTCCCCTTATCTAATTGTGGACAGGTATCAGTGCTGAAAACTCATACCACAAAGCAACTTGTTTTACTGACAGTTTGTCACTGTTACCTTGCCTGTTATATCTAAAAGTCATATCTTTGCAGTTCTGGAGAAAACAACGCTATGGGCACAACCCTGTCTGAGAAATCAGAGCCTGGGAGAGCTTGAAAAATAACAAATACAGTTCTAATAAATAAATAGCTTTTAATCCCAAGAGCTCTTTCCATTTCCATGAAAACAGCTCAAAAATCTAAGGTGTCTGGCAGTTCCTCAACACTTACCTGTTTCCTGAACTGAGATTGTCTGGCTTGCTCATTCCCCAAGACTTTATTCTGTGGCCTCTCCTTAGTGACATCTGAGCATATGAATGTCCCTTTAAAGCCTCAGAGACTGTACAGGTCCGTGTCACATTGTACTCACAAAAGCCAACACAGAGTTAAACTGGATCTCTGCAAAGGGACGTGATTTACCTTTGGAAAAACAGGAATACTGTCTAAAAAAAGAGCTAACTCATGCTGAGAAAAAGTGACCAAGAGTTACAGTGAATAATAGCAAACAATTGCCACTGGGCACCCCTGTGGGCTTCAGGGAATTTTTGGGAGCCAGGGTTCCAGTATTCTCTTTTAAGTGCTGTCCCCTGGATGCTGTAATATCTATCATACCCACAGGAAAAATAATTTCTCCCTCTTCTATCCTGAGATGGCTCCTGGGACAAGGCTCGACGTCCCTGAAGAAAACCACTCCTTCAGCTACAAATAGTTTTGTTTTTCCAAGATCCAAAGTCCTGCCTGTGACCTTTGGAGAACCTCCTGAGCTCGTGGTGATGCAGCCGGGAAGGAACGCGAGGCTCCTTCCTCGGCGCTGGTATCTCGTGTAACCAGAGAAGCGATGGCCCGGCACAGGCGCTCGCTGGCTGCTGCCACTCTGTCCTCAGCTGTTCTTCCTTTCACTTCAGGCCACGGGGAGGGAAGTGTGTGCAGCAGAGAACCTTAAACACCTTGCAGGAGAGGAAATAACTCAACAGTGGGCTTTGCTATTTGGAGGAAGCTGCGCGTGCCTTTGCTCGGGGCAGGAGGTGCAGCCCTTCCTGCACTCAGCCCTTGAGAAGCGATGCCAGGACAGGTCCAGGGCTGCAGTTACTGAAGGGAACTGCTGCTCCCTGAGCGCTTGGCAGTACCCTCCTGGTGCAAGGACACGGGTACACAGGGGTTCACCTTACTCCAGCATGTCCCTTTCTGCTTACCAAGGAAAACACTCCCCGTGCTCCTGTCACCTGCCGAGGCTCCCAGGAGCAGCCAGGCTCCCGAGCCCTGGTCAGCAAGCTGTTCCCTCAGGAGACGTCAACGGAGTTTTAAAGCCAAGTCAGCAACAGAAGCTGAATAATTTAAATCTTGAGCAATTGTGCCACTGCTGCCCAGCCATGGATAACAGCAGGTACTCAGAAAAACAGTGGCGCTGTCAGGCTGCTTCCTCCTGTTGGGAGAGCAGCGGTGATGCAGGCAGAAATGCATAAATAAGGGCATAAGGATGCTCTGCAGAGCTGGGATAGACGCTGCAGCTCAGAGCAGGCAGCTCTCAGAGCACCACGCAGCTGAGCCTTCCCTTTCCCAGGGTGTTTGTGGCTTCTGGCACAGTGATCCATGAGCTAACAGGAAAGTCATAAGTGCTGCTGGTGCCTTACCTCTCCAACAGCTGAACCTCAGCCTCCCAAGTGCTGGAATCATCAGCCATGAGCACCAGAGGAGGTATGTGAGGGGTCCACACCGACACCTGCTCTTCAGCTTTCTGTCCATGGAAGAGCTGTGCAATGTTATGTGGGGGGGAGGACACAAAGATTTGCTGTACACAAATATTCCAGCCCTTGCTCTGTCCCTACCTGCCTCTCCATGTCCTTTATTGTCAGGAGGGGGGGAAGGTGAGGGAACCAATTCAGAAGTACTTCTCCCCAAATCAGTCTAAAAACTGGCACCCAGAAGCAGCTAATAGACATAAGAAATCTCTTCCTGTCATAGCCCTGATCTAAGAAACCATTTCACGGTAGTTTATCAGTTCGGAACTATTTAATCTGTGAGATTCCCAAAGGAAGTTCAGAAATACAAAGTGAGTAGATGTTCTTCAGGTTTTGTTTCCTGAACTGTGCACTGCTGCCTCCAAAGGCATGATTTTGGAGATGAAGCAGCCTGCTATCTTACTCCAAGAGACACCTGCCTTGTGCCAGCATAACCACGATTTAGTTCCTGGAGAGGAAGTAGTCTGAGCCCCAAACTGAGACATTTCAGCAGCCCTTTGCACATACTGAGCAGACAGGCAGCTTCATAGCAAGTGCCTCTCTGGCATCTTATGCCATGACTTAGCAGGTGTTCCTTTTGCTGATCATTTGGACAAGCCAGGCAATGCAACTGAAAATTTCATCACACTGATTTAGCTTATTTGTATTTATTCAGGCATAAAAACTCAGAAAGTCAGATCTTCGGAGTGAAGACATGGAAGAGTTGCAGAGTTCCCAAAGGAAGGGAATATTCATGTCCCACTGTTTATGCTACAGCTTAGTTTTGTGCTGTCCTGGCTGCAAAGAGGATGTCTGCACAGATAAAAAGTGTTCAGCAACCTCTGCCTCCAGCTCTCCTATCCAGAAGACGTCTTACCCACAGGATTAACAAACACTCTTTGTCCCCCTCTTAGAGACCAGGCAGTTCTGAGACCACAAACCATCCCCTAGCTCAGCCTGAATCTGAAAAATTCCAGTTCTAGGAACAAGGAATTTGGCATCATGCCCACAATATGGGCCAAGGGCAAATCACTTCTTAATTACTGCTCATAGTGCAGATTTCAGCTTTCACTCAGGCAGGTACCAAACCAAAAGACATAACAAGACCCTGCTCAGGCTGCAGTTAATCCACCCCAGCTATTGATCCTGTTGGATCCCCTGGTCCTGCTGTAGCTGCAAGGCTACAGATCACTGAGAGATGCCAAAATTTTTACGCCTGTTTGGGAATCTCAGGACCAAGAGATTTCCAGCACTTGGCTGCAGTGCATGCCTGGAGGCAGCAGAGATCGACCTCCTGAGAGAGCAGACGAATGCACAGTCCCCACCTGGGAGGCTGCACTCTGCTCCTCTTGGAAAGAAATCTGCTCTGCTGCTGAACATCAAGCCAGAGAGCAGGGACTCAGCTCTCAACCCACACTTTCAGTGTACCTTTATTCTCAGCCACCCTGAGGTCTGCACTGTACATAAATACCACAGTCTGCACCAAGATCTTCTTGCTCTGTTCAGGCAGTATGACAAAATATTTTCTCCTTCAGTCCGCAGTGGCCAACAGCACTGAGAGCACAAGTCTGAGGGTTGTTTATTGCTGTGACAGCACAAGGGCGCTCAGAATTACCTGCTTTCCTTCAGCACATCACCCAGCTGTCCCGAGTGCATCTCCACAACCCCCAAAGGACATTTGCCACGTGAATGTCCAAACAAGTCACACATGTGCCTGTCCCCTCAGCAGAACTGGCCAGAGATGCTGGAGTCACCCAAAAGAGAAATGTTCACAGAATAGCAATGAATTCCCAGGGGCCATTTCACAGCACGCAAGGGGGAGGATGGGGCATTTCGCCCAGGACATGCAGCTTGACAGACTCTCAGGGAGGGCCCACAGCAGCCCCTGACCATGCTGCTGCAGCACACTGCCCAGCCAGACTACGAGCACATTTTCACCATGTAAAAAGCTCAGCTTTATGCTCTCTCCTGGAAATCCACTGTATCCAGCACATGCAGAGCTGCAGGAGGATGGAAGAGGCACCTGAGGCCAAGATCCCGAGGGCAGGCTCACCAAAACTGTGTTGGGCTCCTACAGAGTCAATGCTTGAAGCAGGGCTCGCTGCTTGGCTCCCTGGAGAGCCAGGGAAGAGAAACGAGCACTTCCAAGGGTATAATTCAGCTGACCTACTTCCACGTGTGGCGCAGCACGGGAAGGACTCCCTCCTCCTCTCCCAAACTGGAGGGAGCTGAGGTGAGCAGTTGGGATGCAGAGGTCTGCACCACAGGACCCCTGGGCTGGGGCAGACCACCCCCTCACACAGCACGATGCCCTCGATGGCACCGATGTGCAAAGAGCAGCCCCACTCTGCCCAACTCACCAAGCAGCACAGTTCTACCCCAGAAACATCCAAATCCTCTCAGCTGCTGTTGCCATGGTAACGCCAGAGCCAGGATCCACCAGCCTTTGATGTTCGGATCTGCTCAAAGCGTGCAAAATGTTTAAAGCATGCAAAATGCCATTCGGAAGCTGGGGAGCTGAGTGGAGGAGCACCTGACTGCCCTGAAGATGGAAGGCTCTCCAAGGAGCAGGGATTAATGCTGGCCAGCACTGCTTCATCTCCTCCACAGCCCGGCACTACCAGCACGCTGCTGCTTCTGTGCCCCAGCTCACCCACTTAATGGAGTTTAATATTTAACATCAGACAAGCTGCTGTTTCACGGGGTAATTTGGGTTATTAATAAAAAATCCCCCTTCCCCCTAATGACTCAAAAATAAGATGGTGTTACTCCACGTTATCAGTGCTGGGAGCGGAGCCCCACGGGAGTGCTGGCCCAGCGCCAGTGACGGGCACTCAGGAAGGGCTGAGCAGTCAGAAGAGCCAGCAGAGCCAAGGAAGATGCAGCACAACGCTGTCCCCGTCGTCCATCGCAGCACAGCGGAGGAGGAAGTCATCCCACATGACGCACAGGTTGTGCCAACCACGGGAGGAGCTGGCTGTCTGATCACCTCCCCAGCAGCGCACAGAGATGCCCTGCACGGCAAGGACAGCTCCGACCTTAGGACTGCATAATCGCTTACCTTAAAAAATGAACACTCTTGTAGCACTTAGCGTTGGGATTCTCTGAGGCTTTGCTAAAAACCAGCGTTGTCAGTGCCAGGAAATGCTCGGCACTGACCCTGCACCCACCTGCCTTCCCGAGCCGCCAGGTCAGGGTGGTTCAGTACAAGCCAGGAGGCTCTGAACTGTGGGGGCAGAGAGGAAGATTTGAAACATCTGAGGGGGTTTTATGCCAGACTTCTGGCAGAATTCCCCTTACAACATGAGACACAGAAACCTGAAGTAGTCTCCTACTACAGACTGTGCTGAAAGGCCCCATAGGCAAGTGCTGCTGATCCCTGTGAAATGTTGTCAGGAGGCAGTGAATGCTGCTGCCTCACATTTTGCATGGAAAGGGTGTTTTCTCTGTGCCTTACTGAGCTGCTGCTGGCCTTGGAGGACTTCCCTGGCAAGTCCAAGAAGCACATCTCCCCACTGGCAGAGATGAGTGCACAAGTTCTGAGAAGGAGTTTTGCTGATACAGTACTGATGGGCAGCAGATATTTTATACTTCTGCCCTGTGATAGTGCAGCTCCTCTTACTGCAACCTCAGCTCCACAGCCATTTGACAGCAGGCTGACAGGAAGCATTTTTTCCCAGTCCTCACGGGAAGGGGGCCAGCCTGCAGACCAGCGTGCTGCTCTCTAACGGGAGCACGTTGCTGTGCGTCGGGGCAGTGGCATGTCCAAGCTGCGTGTAAAGAGAGCTGCCACGCCACGCTCCACTGAGCAATTCTTGCTTGGACCAAACCTCCTGTCACTATGAGCCGAGATGATTCTGCCAGGAAAAGAGCTGAAGAATGAAAAAGCCTAGAAAATTACAGCCTGCAGGCCAAATACTGATCCCATGCAGGCATCTCCTAGAGCTGAAACCCCCCGTGCCAAAGACGGAGTCCCACAGATACCATTTCTGTTTCAGTATTAAAGATGGGAAGAACTAAAACACTCCCCACTGCAGTAAAAGCAAGTGTAACATCAAAAGCCAGTTCGGTAAGATTTACTTTTCTCAGAACTCTCTAGCACACCACCCACCCCCCACACTCCGCTCCCTGTTCCCACTGCCAGCCAGAGGACTTTCATCCACCACGAGGGAAATGGAGAGGGGAAATAAATAAAAAAAGCACTCCAAAATGAGAGAAACTCCACACACAGATTCAGAAGTCAAGAGCACTGGATTATTGAAGTTTAGTACCTTATTTAAGGACACACTACTCCTACAACCAAATCCATGGAAATAATTTACAGTATGAGAACCTGGAAGAGGGGTGCACATGGTTACAGCACACAGTAAAACCTCACACTTGAGCCACCAGCAGAGTGCAGCTGATTCCCAGGCAGGCCAAAGGAAGACCTTTTCCTCTTCCCCTCCCCATTCAGATGAGTGGAGTAAAAAGCTTGGTTGGCACCTCCTCTCTGCCTAAAGCTCTGACAGATGCTGCCCAGTGGAAGCAAGGTGCAGCCCAAGGCAGCCATTTCCCTGCTCCAGCACTACAGCTTGTGTGACATCTGCACAAAGAAGGGCAACTGACTCCTAAGAATTTGCCATATTCAGTCCCTGGGACGTGACAGCACAGACACACTCTCTCCACTTTCCTGGAATGTCCCTTAAAACAGATGACAGACCCTCAGAGCCCAAGCCCAAGTGCATCAGGATGCCAGGCAGCTGTACTGTCCCGAGGTCCATGAAAGCACCAGATCCCACTGGGCAGAACTGGATCAAGATCCAGATGGAGCAGTTCCACTGACAGGTCAGTGTTTCTGCTGCCTGTGGCCAGCAGTCAGAGATATGCACAGTGCTCAGGGGACACACAGAGGGGGCAGATCTTTCTGGTGTTCAGAGGTGCCCTGTGCAAGTCGGGAAGTACGTTGTTAAAGCTGAACCTGTACTTCACCCACCCCACAGCTGCCTGCTGCACCCATCAAGCAGCACATTCTCATAGTATTTGTCTTATTCTTTGATTTGTGCAGTCATCAGCAAGTCCTGGGACAGGCACACTGCTCCTCATTCCAGGCACGGCATTGTGACGGAACCAAATGGACCCAAGACGCTGCATTTCCTGCAGAGTACTTGGAAGCCCGAGCTGTCTGGAGAAATGACACCGTGAGAAGGTGACAATATTTCTTATTCCTCTGCAGAGACCATAACATTTGTTAAAAGTCTAACATAGTTTATACTCTGCATGCTGTTCTCTGCATTTCCCATTGAAAAGGTCCAACGCAGGTCCACGGATGCACCCTACGAGCCCTGGAAAATCCTGTCACCACAGTGCAGTGAAGGACCACAGCCTTCACTTCTGCTTGCTGTCTTGCTGCAGTACCTTTTCGATTAGACAGGAGTCTTCCCAATGGCCTGGACACACGCGCACACTCTCTCCTTCCTTCCTCATCTCTGGATAAATATAGAAACCTCGTCTGTTTTCTAAATGCTCTCCTGCTGCTGCGTTCTCTCCTTCCGCCTCCCAAGACACTTTGGTGAATACCTGCTGCTTTGTCTCTGCTGTAGATTTTTCACTGAGGCTGCAACATTTTGAAGGCATAGATTTGACATAGTCCCCTACACTTGCAACCCCTACACAGAAATGTATGGCTCTGGCTTAACGTCTCACACAGTCAGCAAAATTTTGTTTGCAAATAGGAAGGGAGCTTGAATTTTTGCTGCTGTTTGCAGAGTTGAGGCTCTAAACATGACATAATCAGCTGTGAAAGAATATGTGAATTTTCAGATGGCTCTGCTGTGCTGGTAAGTGCCCTCAGGGAGAGAAGGTGTCAGGAACTTCCCTGCACCCAAGAAGCTGCCCTCGACTCATTGAAGGTTTTAGCAAGCTGGTCTGTTCAGCCCAGAGCTCACACTTTCAGAATCTATCCCCATGGCATTTTGAGAGCTGGAGGTGAGGACTGTGAGGGAGATGTAAGTAGGCCAGGGAGCCCAAAAATCTCCATCATCCTTGACCCACCCTTCCATCACACCCCTGGTGATGCCACACCTTTCCAGACCACCACAGAGAGGGTGTATTTCTGAAGAACCTTGACACACTTAGACAATTAAAACAAATTAGCATAATTCAGACTAAAATTCTAATTTTAGCACTCTGTAAAGCTGCTTTCCTTTGAGCTTAGATCTAGCTTACTGCACCTCAGCTTCACCACACTGCAGGCGTCTTCATACGGTGGATAGCCTGAGCCCCTCGGGCTGCCAAGTGCAGGACTTCCACAGGGGCACCGTCCTTGGTGCTCACCCTCCTGAAAGCACTTGCTCCAGGCAGGGCTCGTCCCTGTGCTCAGCCAGTGCCCTGCTGCGAGGACAGGGCACAGCGTGGAAGAACTGCAACGGATTTCTGGATGCTACAAGGTTTCAGACACCGTTCACCTCCCTCCAGCACCTCCTTAACGACTGGGCTCCCCAGCCACATACAGACGCTGTTATTGCCTGAATAATTTAAGAGCCTGTAGAGCAGCAGTGCAGAATAGCACCGACATCCCCCCAGTGCTTCCTCCCGCCAGCGAGTCCCTGCAGCAGCCAGTTCTGCTCCTACCCAACATCCCTCACATCCAGATGCCTGTTCACCCCACCCCACCACGGTGCTGCATCTCCCTCCTGTCTGGGAAAGACACAGGCACTGCTCTGAAATGGCCTTCTAGCCGAGTACTGCACAGGCTGTTCTTCAGCTACAACTGCTGGACAACTATTTAGTGGGGAAGGGAGGTCAATACATATCAGCTCGTGTTATCTCAGAGACCAGGCGCTCTTGGCACCACATTCTGCAAAGGGCAAGGCAGACAGTGAAAGAAGAAATAGGTAAACACCAGAGAGGACCTGCTACCACATAAATATTCTAATTTTGCTAATTGGGTCATGCAAGAGGGCTCTTGGTGCATGTCCATTGCGATGCACTGTGCTCAGCCAGAAACTCCCGTAACGTCCCCACTGCGAGGAAACGCTGAGATCAGCATTGCCTTTTTCCGTCCTGCACACAAACATGCTGTGCACTGTCCTCTGCCATCCCTCCCCCAGACATGATGCCAACACTGGAAGGAAAACACAAGTGCTGGGAGCGGAGCTGCTCCCGTTAAACCAGCGCATGCTGCGTGCCCACCCCACAGAAAAACACTCGGGGGTATGGTGAGCAGTGGCAAGTGATACTGCACAGAGTTTAGTCACAGGTCAGTTTGGAACAGCCTCTGCCTGCTGACTCCATTCCAGAGAGACACAGGGAGAGACGGAGATGGAGGAGAAACCATAGTGGCTTGAGAGGACGATGCCCCTTCCAGGCCACAGGCAGCCAAGAGGTGCTGCCTGTGATCCTGACAGCATTTCCTTTCCTGCAGGACTCCAGTGGCAGGTCAGACAAGCAGCATCAGAGGAAGCCACAGTCCCACACAGTCCCTCTGCTTCCCAACCTAGCCTAAAGCAAGAACTAAATATTTATTAAGCTTCTATGAATCAGAGGTCTGAGTCTCCTGACAGTGCAGCCAGCTGACGCAATCCTCCCCAAATCCCGATGGGACTTGCTTCCCCAACAACCTTGACAGAGCTTGGAGGGTCACAGTTACCTTGCTGGCATACAGAGCAGTTCCAGGTTGGAATGCTGGGCAGAGGTGGAGGAGCAAATCCTCCACAATTGCTCCATCCCTCTGTGCTCCAATCACCTGTAAAGCAGCTCCTGCTTTGCCCCAGTTTGCCAGCAGCTCTGTGTACAAAGCACCTTGCCAGCTTTACATGCTGGACATTTACAGCAGAAAAGATGCAACACTACTATTGCTTCGAACCTGGCACACAAACAACCCAGAGGAAGATGTAAGATGACCCTTTGATTTGCAAAATGATTTTGACAGTCTGGGTAACAGCTCATTACCAGTTATAGTTCAATGCTTTGCCTATACTTCCCTCTGGTTACATTCAGAGTGGTAAAAGCTAGGGCTTCATCAAGTCTCAAAGGCTTTGGCTGTCCTGATATCCCTCCCATGCCCCTTCTCCCTGCCACTGCACAGTAGCATCATGTTCCAGGAAGAAGATACCAACTTCTTTGCAGAAAAAGTGCCTCTGACAGAGAGCTCTGGAGTACAAACACCTAATCCTGGCTGCAAGGAGCTGTTGCAAGAGCTGGAGCCCAGCTGGAGCATCGGGTGTCCTCCTGGCCTTTCCTAGTCCTGATCTCATGAGGTCCCTCAATGCTGTGCCACACCACAAGTTGGTTGACTTCTCAGGGAAGGTGCCTGCACAGTCACTGCTCTTGCAGGGGTACTCAGTTGCTGGCTGGTGTTAAACCACACCAGAGGTGCAGGTAGGGTTTTGGCTGATAGAACCAACAAAACTTGAAGTAGCAGAGAACAGAAGCCACAGCAGGAGCTGCTGCTCTGGGAGCAGCCAGAGAAAGGAGACAAAGCAGCTCTTGTGCCCTGAGACTCTGCAGGTCCCTTCTCCTGCTGCTGAGCTCCAGCTTGCAGGTAAGATACCAGCACAGCACCCAGCAGCCAGTGAAGACCCGGGTGGCTGACAGCCATGTCACCTCTCTGGCAGGATCTGCTGCAAGAATCCAGGTAGCTCAATCCAGTGACGGTACAGCGGCCAAATGGCCACGGGAGAGGACCACGGTGGAGCTCGGAAGTGCAGTTACCATGGGCCGTCCTGAAGCCTCTGCAGCTGGGTCTGCCGAAATCCTTTGCCCTCCTTCTGTCCATCACTCTTTTCCCTGCAGCCCCTCTAAAGCCAGCGCCAGCTGAAGGCTGCTGCACAGTGACAGCCATTTGAAAGGATGCAGGCGAGCAGAGAGAACAGCCCCGGTGGCTGCTCCTTGGCACTGCTCCAGCAGCGATTTCTCACCCCAGTTTCTCATGTGCTCATTGCATAATTCTGACAGAGGTGTCTGGATTTTACATCTCAGGGATCCTAAGTGCAGACCTAAGTTCCACCCTGATACACCCTATCAGTGAACAGTCGATGAGTGACCTCTTTTTCTTGTCACACAACAAGCACAAGTGTGGTCACCCTATAGGACTGCTCGACTGTCCTCCTAAGGAATCATCTGCAATTGCTTCCCTGTCTGATTGAGTTTGTGGCTGTTCCTGACTTGTTCTAGTTCCCACATTTCCCTAGCTTCCCAAGGATGCAAAAATTCACCCATGTAAAAGCATTCTCATCAGCATCCTCCAAGTCATTGTAATCTCTCAGTGCTGCCCTTCCAAGATCCAGCCCCTCTCCCAGCTCACCTCACACACCTCAGCCTGGAGTTTCTTCTGACAGTTGTTGCCAGCCATTTAAATGCCCACATTCATTCCTTACCCATGACTGACTATACAACGGGGGTCACTTGATCCTCTGTCCTCCCTTTGCTCTTTCCCACCATTTCCCTCCAGCTGGGGGAAGAGCTCTCTCTCTGCCACAGCTCCTGCCAAACAGAAGCACCTCTCTTGCTTCTCCACATAATTCAAACCCTCTCTCATGAATTTCTTGCCTCCCTGCTCTGAGGCAGCCTGTCTCCCTCTTGTCTCCCTGCTCCCTCCCCGCCTCTGCTGCCGGGACGTATTTCCGTGTGTAACAGTGAGCACCAAACATTTTCTGCTGCAGAAGCAGTGCTGCACTGAGGATGGGTGCCAGCCCGTTCTGTGGAGAGCCACGGACCCTCAGGCTGGTCTGTGTGCTGTTTCCAGGAAAATGTCAACTAGAAAAAGCCAAGCAATTTTATGCAGAGATTTCTTATTAGGAATCACTTTCTTTTGCTACTTAACTCTGCATTGTGAGAGATGTTCTACAAATCCATAACAAGTGACTGTCTTACCCTTGAACAGCTGCAAGACAAAGAAATTAGAGAGGAGTGGCAAGAGAAAAGCAGGTTGTTCCTCCCCCCATCATAAAAAACACATTAAAGAAAAAAAAAAAGAAGTGGTAAATTCAGGCAGCTTCTCTGTTCTTTACATGCCCAAGAAAAACTTACTCTGAATGTACCGAGCGGTGGCATCACATCTTTCATACTAATAATTTATCATTGAAACACTGATAGTAATCATCACAGGAATTTCCTTTTGAGCTTTTGGTCAGATTTTTATTTAATACCACAGCTCCATGAGTCCTGCATGGCCAATGAGAAGCACAGCTGGAATCTGCCTCTTTGCAGAGAGGCAGATGAAGGTGTCTGCCCCTAGATATATGGCTGAATTTAGTACCAGAATACTTCAACGGGAAGAAAGTATTAACTTCTATTTATTAGTCTCAAAGCACGTCAGGTTGCAATGCCACCAGCCACCAATCACGGTGGCACAGCTGCAAGGTGCTTGTAGATTTATGTTTGAGACCAAAGGGCCCAAGAGCTCTGGGCCCCACTTTGGGGACTGGACACTTCGGGCCCTTTCTAACAACCCACTTGGTGAGCTCTGCCAATGCTTCCAGAGTTCCTGGAAAGAGATTTGGTCCATTCTCTGTCTTTAATACACAACCACAACATGTCCCATGCAACTCAGAAAGGACTCGATAACCGTGTTCACATAACAAGTTACAGAAACGGCGTCACGACATCCCCGTCCCACAGCGTGTTGTGCTGCTGCCCACTGACCCTGGCCAAGGCAGGATGTGTCTTTGAAGTGCTCTGTGTGACTTCCCAGTGAGGGCTTCCTGCTGAGGGAGCCTGACCACAACTGCAGGGAAAGGAAGAAAGTGCTCCTGACCATCATTGCCTCTCAAAACCGCAAGAAAGGGACAAAGAGCTGCATCCAAAGCACAGATATCATTTTGTCCATCACTGCTTTCCTGTCAGGGCAGCTGGCCACGTCAGAGACTCCACAAGCAGCCCAGCAGCAGTGACAGAGTGGCTCTGGCCCCCTCTAAACTGCCCATCTAAGCAAAATGCACAGAGATTTGAAGCTGGGATCCTGCAGCAGGAATAGCAAGGAACCAACCCGGATGGTGCTTGGCACATTCTCTAATGGCAGTGAACTTCTGTGAGTCCCCACTCTGCTCTCTGCCACACCTGCCTGTCTGCAGGGCACCCTGAGAAGTCGCCAGCACATTTTGCCACAGCCCTGGTAAGTCCTCACAGTTCAGCACTTGCACCAAACGTGGGAACAGCCACGACTATTGAACACTTGCTCTCTGGGGTCATCCTAAGGCTGAGGCATCCTCCAGCCACGCTGCAGAGCACACAGAGCAGGAGCACCCTTCAGGACATGGCTGGCTGTTTCCTGTGACAGCTGAGCCCAAAGCACAAGTGTGCCTGGGCTGGACAGCGAGCACAGGTGAGGGACAAGATCCTGCTCCTTCAATCCTTCAGGCAGCTCCTGTCAAACAAAACATCAGCTCTCATGACCTGAGTTACAAAGGCTGGGTGCAGGGAATACTGGAGGAGTGACAAGGTTATACACTTGGACTGTCCCTGTGCCAAGAGACAAACAAGAGGCACAGAAGATGAAAATGGACAGTACAAGGTCAATCAGGTTCTTGTTACGTGCACTTAAGACAAAAAACCAAGAAATTTCCATGAAAACTGAAGAGCAACAAATACGATCATGGTCCAAGGAGAAGGGTTTTGAAGAACACAGCATTAAATAACAGTACTCGCTGCCTCCAGGTATCACAGAACGCAAGGTTCTTGAAGGATTCAGCTGTGCAGTTCACAGGACACATACAGCCACACAAAAATGCCAGGAAATGCTAAAGGATACAAAGCTCAGGACATAACAGCTCATAACATGGCATGAGATGAGAAGAAACTTGTTCTGGGGCCATCATCTCCTTCCCTCTGGCCATCTCCACCGCTTTGTGCCATGCCGGGACTTCCCTGGATCATAGGTCACACCTCTGCTAACAACTTCCTTTGCAGCAGTACTTGGTGGGCTCAACCAGAAATCAAGACCCGATGCCCTGCACTGTGCAAACACTGAGCAGATGAAGAGCCTCTGCCCCAAAGAGCCCCTGTCTGTGCACAAAGCAAGGCACAGCCAGCAGGCACTGGCAGAGGAGCAGGAGGAGCCAGTGACACCACAGTGCTTTCAGTCCACTCCAGTGGCCAGCACAAGGGCCTTTGGCACGGCCACGACACGGGTCCAGGCTCACAGGGGACTAACAGACCCCGACCTGCCGCACACCAACCCTCTACAGCTGCTGCAGCAACACAGACTGGGGCTCCAGCATACACTGGCAACTTTGGGGGCAGGGGGGAACGAGAGAGAGCTGACCCAACAGAAAAATGTCCTGATTTGGGGGTTCTTCACATGGGAATCCCCTTACAGTCCTCTGGCAATGTGAGACGAAGCTGCAAGAGGCCCTGCAGGAGCCCCAGGCAGGGAGCAGTTACTGCCACTGGAGGAGGCATCCAATGCCACGGTGAACGACCCCCACATCAGCTCCCAGCTGCTGCCTGCAGACCCCACATTTGTCCTGCTGTGTGCACTGATCTCCCCCTGAGGAGCTGCTCTCTGTCGATCCCAGGCTGCCCTGGCCTGGCTCTAAGAAAAGCAGGGCTCTCCTCGGGACTCTCAGGGCCCAGCTCTCAAGACTCTCCAACAGCAGAGCTCTGCTCCGAGGCTCCTGCTCAGAGGGGCACATGGAAGTCTCCAAGTCTTTTGCTAAAGGCAGAGGAGGAGCCCACCTAAGAATTCCTGTATCACAACCTCCTGCCAGATATATCCCTGATTACCCTTGGTTTCACCTCTCTCCCCGCTGCCTCTCTGCATTGGTGCATCGCACGTACACCCTCAGACCCTGCTGTGAGAGGAGCATTCAGTTCAAGAGGTCTTCAAGGGGGAGAAAAGCTCTTTTACCAACATGCCTGCTCCTGCAGGAAGCTGGTGGCAAGAAAAAACTGGCAGTGACTTCCCAGAGAGGAGCTACAGCTCAGAACAGCTGGCAGACCCCTGGCTCCAGCATGTGGGTGTCAGCAGAGGGGACAGACACCTCTGATCCCTGATCCCCCTCATCTGCTGCCAGCAAGCGATGTGCCTTTGCAGGGGAGGACAACCCACGTCCCATGCACAAATACAGCCTGCCCTGGGCAGCAGCAGAGCTCACAGTCCCTGCACCAACACGCCTTCTCTGTTAGGGGTCTGCTCCTGCTGGCCCCTGATTTCAGTGTTCTGATGGAGATCAAGCAGGGGATGGAGTGGACACCAAAACTGCTCCTTCACTAGAGAAAAGGAGTGGGGGTCTCTTGCCCCTTTGCTCTGAACACAAAGAGCAACTCTGGGAAGCTGCCGGAAGCCAGGAACCAGCAATTTTATTTTAGAGATCCAATCTGTTACTAGTCTGAACGAATCTCTTGAGCTGCCTTGATAAACCCCTCACTTCCCTTCCCCCTTCACCAGACTTTTTTACAACCCCCCTCCCTAAGATGCCAGAGTAAACAGCAGATTCCTGGTCCTGAAAGTTGTCCTCTCTTTGGCAGACTGTTTCTTGTGCTGACTGCACACAGGTTCACACAGGGACCAGGCTGCCCCTCCGTCATTGCCCCCTGTCCCCCCCCACCACAAACACCACTCACTGCCACAACCACAGGCGCCTGGACACGGGGCTGCTCTCCCCAGGGCCACTGACCTTTTTCTTCCGGTCCCGAGAGCGGTTCCTGCGCTTGCGATTGGATTCCTCCTTCTCCTTCTGTTCCTGCAGAGCCTGAGCCTCAATATCTTTGATTTTCTTCAGCTGCTTAGCTGCTTGAGCCATGGCTGGTCAGACTGCAGTCCCCTCCAGAGCTCACACCTGCACTTTCCACGCAGCAAAATCCTCCGATTCCTGGCCAGGGAAGTCCCTTCCCCTCGCGCAAACGCTGCGACCCAGATGAGTGTGAAACCAGTAACGAGAGGAAAATCAAAAGCAGTCAGCAAGCCCCAAAGGGCAGCCAATGTCTCCAGCTAGTTGCTAGATGCTGTCTGGGACACCTTTATAAAGCATCAATAATCCCAAATCCAGCTGTTTCAGAGGTTCTACGCACCATTGCAGCAGCCCCTGACTGCGCTGGCACATCATGCAGAAGCGTTCTTGTGGGACAGGGCACTGGGCTGGTGCTGTGCTCTTTCCCTCACTGTTTCTCCTGCAGTATGAGAAGAGATGCAGGCAGGCAGCCACAGGAAGGAAAATAACTCCCAGCAATTAATGCATGATGACAATAGAGAAGCAGTGAAAAAGGAGGCCGATGCATTTCATCCGACTCCTGAGTTCCCTGTAGCAATGCCTAAAGAGCAGTAACCTGCACGTAGTCAGTCAGGGGCTTTACCACTGCAGTGCTGCTGAGGCAGGCACATATTCCAGGCTCTCCAATTTTCCTCCTCACAGTCAGTCTCTGTGCAGCGGCCGCATCACTCACTCACTCTCCGGGTTACGATTCCATCTCCTTTCAAGGGGAGCAGGAGGGAATGGCTGCATCGGTCGGGAGGCAGCATCTCTGCTCAGAAAACAGCCTGTACTGCAAAGGATGTGCCAAGTACTGGAGCAAAGTGCAGCTTAGCAGCATCCTTTCCTCCTCGCATCTCTCCGCTCCGTGAGCAGCGAGGGGAGGGGAGGGATCTCAGCTGTGAACAGGAGACAGAAACCAAGGGCTCAGTCTGCTCGTTGACTCCACAGCAGCAGCAAAGTAAACCCAATCCAGCAGCTCCTGCCCACCCAGGCATCACCAGAGCTCAGGTCCTCTCTGAGGATACCCAGGCAAGACGTCCAGGGAGTCAGCTACCCCTTCACCACACACAGCCCTGCATTTCACCTGCAGCTGCCTTCCAAAAGCACAAACAATTCCGGCTGGGAACTGAGGGGTCAGGCCTGGAGGAGTAACTTCGGTTCCTGCACATGGTTCCAGCGTGTGAGGGGACCAGGATAAAAAGGGGTGGGATCTTCTGTGGCAACCACACCATCACCTGAGCAAAGCAGGTGCTTACCTGTTCAGGCACTTCTGAGCAGCCCTGCCTTAAAGAATAGGGACATTTAATGAACTCAGGGGGTAGAGATGTTAAAGCCAACTAAGAAAGATGTTATTAATCACAAAACAGGCCTGGGACACGCTATTACAAGGTAACATCACAGCTCAGAACTCAGAAGAGCTCGGGAGAACTCAGAGGTATAAATGCAAGTGCTTTGAGTGACTGTAAGGGAAACACTCCTCAGAGGAGGTGCAAATCTCATTAACATGTGGAATTAGCTGCCAAGCTGAAAAAGGCCTCACTCTGTGGGAAGGTTATTCTGCAAGTGCAGACTCTAATAACCAGTTGAGTGGCCATTCTTGGGGTGTGGATATGCTTAGGCAGAGAACTTTTCAAAATACTGTTCCTGGCCATATCACTGATAGAAACCCCCTCTCCCTGCTGCCCTGTGCGTTACTGCATGAATTGCCAAATACCACTGGTCCCTGCCTGCCCACAAAGCAGAACAGAGAAGTAGGTACCAAGACTCCAGACAGCCCCAGGTTTAGACTCCATCTGTAAATCAGAGGGATTATTGATCTAATGCCCTTTAGGTACAGCCTGAAAGGCACCAAAAGCACTATCTCCATTGCCAGAAAAGGAAGGTGCACTTGATCAGATGAATCGCTTTTACCAGTGCAGCTGAGATGCTTGTGCTTCTCTAGGGCTAGAAATGTTTCCTCTTCCAAACTCATTTTCCTTATCACCTTACCCAGAGCAATATTGTATTCTTCAGCCCCTGACTGTACCACTGTTATCTGCAGCTGTACAAAAGCTGTCAGAGCTTCCAAACAGTGCTACCCCATAACATCGCAATTCCCTTTTTACCTTCCTACTGCACCAACATTTGCTGCTCGGACTCACTGAGCCCTGCGCAGAATTTGTGATGAAGGTTCTTGAGGACAAGGATCAGGTTTCCAAGCAGATCAAAGTGCCTGTCTCACAGCTGGATAGACAGAGAAGATCAAGGGTGTCTGCGATGGCCTCCAAAGACACTGGGTTTTTTCAGTGCTTTCCTTTGTCCCCAGCCATCACCTGCTGCCTCCTCGCTGTACAGCCCCAGCCAGTTCTGATCACCTTCTGAGGACCAACTCCTGCGATTCGCTTTGCTCTCAAGAGCGTGTTCACTAACACAAAGGAAAGCAGGACAAGGACACTCCGAAAGCAGCTGCAGCCTTGCCTACTTCAGACTGCAGGAGATTTTTGTCAGGAGGGAACACACAGCAACTTGAACCTGCCCCCTGGAGAACAGCTCCAGCTCCTCCCAGCAGGACTGACTGAAGCCCTGGTTCAGGAAATCTGCTGTCCAGTAACAATTCAGTTCTTCCCATGTGACACCCTTTTTCCTTTCCCCCAAGATTCCAGGGGGAATTTCACCTCTATTGAATTCTACAGAGTTTTTGCCTCCCTGGCTGGCAGCCTTTGAAGTGATGCTGAGCTCTCTGACGGGGCAGCAGCACGTCCTGAATGGCCTTTGGTGTCAGCCGTGGTTGTTTTAGAAACATCTCTGCTGAGTTTAGACAGCCTGATTTAAAAGTCAACTGAACTGGAATCGGGTACCTCTGCCACGCACGTGAGATTGTTCTGAGCTGGGGCTGACACTGAGGGTGTGCTTGTGGGAACTCACTGACATGTGCTCAGCCGGGAAGCATTTGGCCTGTGGCTGCTATGAAGCCTCTACATGCTGCAGGTGTTGGTGCAAAGGGACCCCAGAGATCTGCTGCACATAAAGCAAAGCTCATTGTCTTCACCGTTCCTGCTGCTTCAGTAAGGACTCAGGACAGGACAAGTGGGAAATGCACTTTGTGATTTCACTTAACTCACCGTGCCTTTTTTTTCGTCAAACGATGATTTTTATCTTCTTTGGAGAAGTTGCTTGGGAAATATCCAGAACTGTAAATGTGTCATATCTTGTTGCTGTTTGTTCTTATTGGATAAAATAGGAAAACAGAGGATGACAGAATTTCAGTAAACAGACTTTCTCCTACAGCTGGAAGGTACCATAGGCATCTATTAGCCAGCATGAGAGTAGAAAAGGAATTTTTCAAGAACCTATTTAATTTTTTGGCACAGAACATATTTATCGCTTTTCCCTTGTAAACAGATAATTTGTACTATGATAACTCTCTGTTATCTCAGTCATAGACTGGGATTCTGCCATGTGACACAAATGACAAACATACCGACAACAGAGTCCCTGTGTAAAGAGTTCACAGGGTAAAGTATTTGGCAAGAGAGAACAAACAGATACTGACAGGGGAATCTTCGCAAAAATTATCAGACCAAATGAACAAGGTCATTACGTGCCGGTTCCATATAGAGAGCTGTCCAACAGAATAGAACCTCCCGTAAGGAAGGAAGCATGGGAACAAATTCCTGATTCTCTCTGCAAGGCACTGCAGCTGTTTCAAGAGATTAAGCATGTAGCTGGAGTCCTGCCTTGCTCTAGGTGAAAATCAATGTTTGGTGAAGTTGCTGAGATTCTCTGTATTCGGGGCAAAAGGATTTTGCATTCAAAGCTCAACTTCAGGCAGCTATTTTTAGGTAAATTATTCTGGCTGACAAGCTGTGAAGATAAAAGATGCTGCAGGCCTCACCTCAGCTGCTGTAAACTTGTGTGCCTCAGTCAATCTGCATTCCTCTGTTACTGCAGAGATCGGATGGATCTCAGCGAGGAGCTCTTTCCCTGAGCTGGGAACCTAATTAAGACAGTTCTCTGCTTTTTAGCTTTTTCCGAATTATCTCACTGATGAGCTTTCAGAAATCCCAGAACCCTGCAGGATCGTTCTCCTTTCAGTCTCTTTCAAGAACCACGACTCCAGGCTCCCGGGCAGTACTTTGTTGCTGCAGGTTGCACTCGAGCTCTTCTCTGTACATTGAGAGCTTCATTAACAGACCCCTTGGTTCACCCACCAATTAAATTGCTAATTTAGAGCAAACGTGGCAGTGCTGAGCAGAGCAGCTCTCCCCTGCCCAAGATCCGAGCAGAGCCTGCAGCAGCAGCTGTTCACACCCTGCTCTCACCTACCAAAGGTTCTTGCACTCCAAGACAGCCAGATTTCAACCGTTTTGGCTTGGCAAGGCTCTCAAACAAACAAAAAACCACCAAACAAACCAAATCCCTTTCCCCTCCTTAGTCATTCTCTCAGGGCACGATTTATCATCACATTGGCCCACACGAGCAGCGGGTGGGGTTTGGTTTGTTCATGTTTTTTAATCGCCAACAGTTAACAGTGCAGCCTATTTGACCAAATAATGGGGTTTATAAACAGTTTTACTCACCCGAGGACATCCTTGCGTCAAAGCCTTTGGGAGGTTCCCGTGTGTTCACCCAGCTTCAAGCTTTTTTGTTTTTCTTCTTAATCTTTCTCTGATGAGCAACTCCAGATAAACACTAAACACTAACAGAGACAGAGAGCTCCTAAGGGAATTCCGAGTGCCACCTCTCCTCCAGGAGAAAAGGCCAAGAGGGAACCACATTCCCGGGACCAAGGATCAGGGACAGCATCCACCGCTCCCAGGGAGGAAAAAAAATCCACACGCACAACTGACATCCAAAATGGCTCAACATAATTTATTTTTTATGTTAAAATGTACAGAGTTCTTTTGAAAGTACTTGCTAGAAAGGGGAAAAAAAAGTGATATTACATACAAGGAGAGGAAGGGAGACCATCCAGCCAGGAGCGTATGACATGGAGAATTACAAAGGCATCTGGGCACCCCCTTCCCCTTAGCTTACAAGTCACCATGAACAAAGTACAAAGAGGTTACAAAACAGGAAAAGCAAATATAAACAGACAGGAATAGACTCAGCTTCATTTGTACATGCGGCTTTTAGAGGCATCTGGAGCTCCTATTCACACACTCTAGAGATCTCTTTAAAGAGAATTTTATCTTTCTTAAAATAGTTTTTAATATTCTACAACAAAGATAAAAAATTTTAAAGATGGAATGAAATGAAAAAGCTCTTATTTTTAAAAGGCATCAAAGTCACTAACTGTGAGATTTTTTTTTTAATTTCTTTTAGAAGATTACCCAAGTTATCTTGCTAAAAATACATTTTTTTTTTTAAACAGAAGTGAAAAAATGGTAGGTACCAATATTACTGCGTTGGATAATTTCTTTTTATATATAGAAAAGAACTTTTTTTTCTACAATAGTTCTACAGTCACAAAGGCTTGTGGAAAAGGGAGCTGCCCAATTGATAAAAAAACCCATACAAAACCAAACCAAACATAACAGCAAACAAACTAAATTCACGGCCCTCATTTCAACAGCTTCTCCTCCTGTCTCAGACCCACCCCCACCCCCAGGAAGCAGCGACACAGCTGAAGATCGAGGAAGAGAGGGCAGCACAGTGCGCTTTCTACACGGGTTATTTGGAACTGGAATAGTATATACAGAGAAATGGGGTCCTACACAGCCTTGTACATGCTCAAAATTAAACAGAAATAAAAAGTGGAAGTCCTTTGAATTCTGCCTTTTATGGTTAGCAGTTACTGGAGGAAAGTCCATTTTAGTGCATCTGAAAAAACCCCAACTTTCTTTTAGACTCTTTTGGTTTAAAAAGAAATTAGTCTTATTAATGTGTCTGTATCTCTACTTCATATACAATAAAAAAAAAGAACTTTACATTAAAGGGTGTCCCTTTTTGTACTGGGTGACATGCCAGCAGTGTAGCCAAAAAGAATGTAAATTGGATTATGCAGTAACAAACAGCAAAATCCTGCCGCCTACATCCTGCTCCGGTGTTGGGACGGTTTCACTGCTGTAAAACAGGCCGATTCCCTTCTTTTCCCACACTAGGTCAAACGTGTGGCTATTCCTATAAAATGGGTATCAAACACAGCGGGAGAATCAGGGAACACATCACTGACTGCCCCAGAGGCTGGCACATTCGGACCAGAAGTGGAAGAGTGCCGAGGACCCCGTGGGGCTCCCGCCCCAGTCACCCAACGCTTCGTCTTCCAGCATTTCCCAGGCCAGGAGATAACTGGAAACAGCTGCTTCTGAGCTCAGCCTGACTCCGAGGCTCAGAACCAAGACCCTCAGCATTTCCAAGCACATACTAAGGCAGTTTGGGATCCCAGAGCTGGGGCTGACGTGCGAGTCCCCACGAGAGCCTGTAACCATTTCCTTGCCCCAGCAGACCCTCGCCCCCGGCTGCAGGGGCATTCAGACAAGTTCTCTCTCCAGGTGCTTCCAGCAGTTCCGTGACAGAACGTGTGTGCATTCGTGCACATGTGTGTCCACGTGCATGTCTGGGTGGTGAATGGGATCACTTTAAAGTTACATTATATTTTCAGCATGAAACATACAATTTCAATTAACTCATCTACAAAAACACCAATGTGAATAGTTTATTGTTTACACCTAACTCCAAATTTTACTGAAGGTGAGGGAGTCAGGGAAAATTAAAGATTAAAAATTTTTCCCTGACTTGCAGAAATAAAGGTCTTCATTTATCCTCTGTGTCCCCTTCCAAGTCTCCCAATAAGTGCCTCCTGCTCGAAGTAGGAAATGCTAAGTGGGGTTTAGAGGGAAGGGTTGTTATTCTTTGAGATGTCAAACATTTTACATGGCTGCAGCACTAGAAACTGCATACAGAGGGGCACAGGGGAGGGAGAAGGACATACATTTTTTAAAAAATTTAGGAACATGATTTCACTGTTACACATAGTCTGTCCACTTTGTCAGCAAAGTAAGGCTCTTTTTAAATTATGAAAAGATTTTGTGCATGTTTTCCTCTCTAAAAAACATCTGTAAATGATTTTAGCTGTAAAATGTTTGAGGATTGTGAAGAAAACAAAAACAAACAAATAAACAAAAAAAAAATCAGAAAAATAAAGACCAGGCTTCCTAAAAAATAAAATAAACCAAAGAAAATCCCTCTAAATCTACAGCAATATTTTAACTGGAAAAAGGTCCATTTTCTCTGGTTCGTCAGTATAAAAGGTTCCTTTATTTATATATATTTCAGTTTTTAGGATGCAAGTTCATCTTGCTCATCTTCTCATGTACGGTCCATTGAGGGACTGCTTGGGCACCCCAGCAGCGTTCATGTAGCTGTGATGGGAGGGGCCAGTGTACATCATGTTTCCATGAGGGTTTGGCTGCATAGGCTGCTGGGTATAGGCCTGGCTCCCCATCATTCCCATCTGCATCTGCATAGGATACTGTGCTGTCTGGTTCATGTAGGCAGGGTTGCTATGGTAACTGCTGTTCATCATCGGCTGTGTCATCCTGTAGCTGTTCATGGCGTTCAGGGTGTTCATGTTCATGGAGTTGACGTTGTAGGGGGCGGTGGGCATCAGGTTGACCCCCATGTTCATGCCGCGCTGCACGGCCAGGGCGCGCGGCCCCGCCTGCATGGCCACGGCCGGGGGGCTGCGGCCGTACAGCTGCTGCTGGTGCGCGGGGGCCGAGGGCAGCGGCGCCGACTTGGAGCGGATGGAGATGTGCCCCTTGACGGGCATCTGCCCCTGCAGCCGCTGCGTGTGCGGGAGCCCGATGTTGGTCGCTGACATGTTGCACTGCAGCAGCGGCGACGTGAGGTTCATGGTGGTGGACGCCAGGTTCGGGGGGGGTGTCATGGTGGCTTGTGCTTGTGGGGTGCCTGCCAGGGGGTGGGAGGGGGCCAGCTGGGCCAGCCCCGTGTTGGACAGAGAGACGCTGGTTGCATAGGAGGTCACAGCAGGAGAATGGCTATAAGGCATGGCGTGGGGGTCCATAATGGTGTTCGTCAGCTGCTGCAACTTGGCTAAACTGAAGGTGGCTGATGGTTGCGAATAGCTCCCAGCACCAAAATCCCCAGGAATCCTCTCGTAGATACTTATGTTACCAGTGCTGCCTGACTCGGGTATCTCCATGATCATGGGTGCTGGGGTGAAGCTGTTGTTCATGCTACACTGAGACAACGGAGGTTGCTGCTGGGGGGGAGGTGGGGGCTGTGGCTGCTGGGACTGAGGCTGCTGCTGTTGTGGCTGTGTCGTTGGTTGCTGGTTACTCGGGGGCCTTTCTACTACACAGCTCTGAGGTGACTTGATATTACAGTTTGCTGCAGGCTGGACAGTGTTTTGCTGCATCATGCTGCAACTGCTGCCAATGTTTGCCATTTGCTGAGTGACAACACAACTGTTCTGAGTGAGGCTGCTGGAAGAAGACAGTCCTCCATAGGAACAGCTGCTCTGGGAAGAGTTATTTCCACAAATGCTGCCTCCCATCGTGGAGTCGTAGCTGCTGGGGTTTTCATAATTCTCTGTAGTGCTCTCAATGCTGCCAAGGTCACTGAAGCCACTATCCACCACCTGCTGGGAGTGGTCCGATACTGAAGGCACATCCATCATGGGGCTGGTCTCCATGTTCTGCATAGAGGGTGCGGACAGGGATCCCTGTTCAGGACTTATCTGGGTGTAACTGCTCTCCAGAGCAGGCACGTTTGGGCTGCTGACAGAACGCACAGACTGGCTGGGGTGGGACTGAACAGAGGATATTGGGCTGTTGTGTTCTGAAGCCTGGCAGTCTTCGACCATCGATATCTGAGGATCCTCCTCAGTCTGGGTATAACTCTGCAAAGTCTGACAAGCTGCAAGAGTTTCTTCACAGTCCTGGTAAGCTACATCATGCTCATTGCTTTCCTCCTGTGTCAAGGACTGGACTGCTTGAACAGTTTCAAGATCTAGTTCACTATGAGGAATCTCTTCCTCTTCCTTTAATTCAATTAACCCTTCTTTATTACTTTGTTCTTCTTCGTGATCATCCTCAGACCCAGGGACGTGCTCTGAGCCCACTGATGTCTCATTGGAAGCCTGCTCTTCCTCAGAATCTGCCTCTGCTTCATCTTTTTCTTTTGCATCTTCTCTACTGCTCGGTATGCTTGTTTCTAAAAAACATTCTTGCCCCTGAGGCTCTTCCTTGACCCCTTCTCTGACAGGCTGTTCCTCCAGTTCTTTTTTCTTCACTGACTCCAGATGACCATCATCTTCGTCATCGGCATCATGATCTTCATTTTCATTTGTCACTACTGCAACTTCCTCTTCTTCCTCATGGTCGTGCTCAGGTTCATCTAGTTCTTGCTGCTCTTCTTCTGATTGCCTCTGCTCTTCTAAAACCCGTGGCTTCTCCTCTACTTCCTCTTCTATCTCAGGCTCTTTCACTTCTGGCACTGGACTGCTGTTGCTGTCCACAGGAGAAACTGCTCTTACTTCACTGCTGGCTGTATCTTCCTCTTCTCCCTCTCCTACCTCTTCTGCTTCCATATTCGCATCTTCCTCTTTCCTTTCCTCAAGGAGAGGCAGGTCTTCCTTCTGCTCGACACATTCTTCTTTATCTGAAATTTTGGGCTTACGCCCTGGTTTTGAATTAGCTGCTGCTTCATCAGCTCCTTCATCCTGAACGGGTGGTGGCACCTCCTCCTGGGTCAGTTTAAAACCCGGTTTTCGACCAGGTCTTTTCTTCCAGTGGACTGGTTTCCGGCTTTTCCCTTTTGGCCATCCCTTCTTCTTTTTCATGGGTGTGGAAGTATCCGGCTCAAGTGAAGAATCCTTCGCTTCGCACTTCCTCAGCATAGATAACGGTTTCAGAGGTGGGTTACCTGAAAACACAAATTGAAAGACACTGTTCAAACATTTTTGTGTGACCTGAGCATTCACGGGAGCCTTCCCAAGCATGCCCAACATGTTTAGCAACTTCAGTATTAGCCTGGAAATTTACTGTGAAGAGCAACAAGGAGGATCAAGGTCTGCTCATTAGCAAGCATGTTGCACACTGTATTTTCAAAGAACACCAATGCTTTCAAGACTTTGAATGTTCACATCTCTGAGCCTTTTTACACAATTCCAATTAAGCTCTGGGCTATACGATAAAGTCCTGAAAAGACAGATTTTACTGATAAAATATGTTCACAAATGAAAGTGCTGCAGCGTAGGGGAACACATGAAGTTGCAATAAAAACGTGTTTCCATTTAGATCTGTATTCATAGTATTTGTTAAAGCATTAACACTTAAACCCTTAAGAATAAAATCCACCTCTTGGAAATAAATCGCTATTTCTCTTCCCTGACTTTAACATTTCCTATCTACTGCAGAGGATGAGATTTATCACATTCACAGTAAAACTCACAGACTGAACAAGGGAAAGTAAAATAATACAGTTCAGCCTGTTACTGAGCTTCACCTTCCCCCACACAACACTACTCAAGTTGCACAGAATTGGTAAAATATAGAGGAAAAAGCTTTGTTTTCTACACCACGGAACACATTCTGTCTTCTGGAACACTTGACCCTTATTAAAAACTGGCCTCAAATCCCCACCTGCGGTAAAGGCAGAGGCAGCCAACAGACACTGTTTGATGTCAGGAAAAGAATACCCTAAAATAGTGTGCTTACTGCTTATTACCTCCGAGGTTCTGACAAATTTGCAGAAGTCAGGGGAAATAAAAAAAGGCAACAGAAGCGAGACAAGGGAACACAAAGCACTAAGTGACAAGTATTTATAAAGTAGGTGAGCAAGAAATTTATCACTGTAGTATGTAACAGGTGTGAGTTAAAACAGTGGCTTTCCAAACACCATTTTTGATCCCCGGGCACTCTATGGACTATTTGTAGTCTGCAAAAGACAGTTAAAAATCATTGATTTATTTTATAAAAAAAATATATGTGAGTGGAATCTCTAAAGGGATCTGCATCTCCACCAGAAAACATTCAGAAGAGCACAAAAGTCTGAAAACAACTGATCTAACAGATCTGTCCCCAGCTCTGCAGTCTTATTAGTGGTTGCTGGAGTACCACAAAAATGTATTTAATGAGTAATCTGATCACAATAGAATTAAAAAAACAATGGCATAAGATGACTGTGCATATATTCCCACTAAGCAAACTTAATGCTCTCTCAGCACGTGTTTGAACTAAATTGATATAGTTATATGCTGTTGTAAGGATTTAAGGGTAACTGATGCTAAATAGATAGTAAACATTGCTGTGATCATATTGATGCTTTTAGTATTTAAGTACTTTTAAAGAAAAATCCTCCTCTGGTAACCACAGCCTCGTTGAAAGCCATAAATTAATGACTTTGTTCTGGTAACAATTTTTTCTTGTGGGATAATGGCACCATATTTGTTTTTCATACAGTTTTTTTATTTGGCTTGTTTTGCACTGTGCAGCTCATCAAGAAAACAGCCATAATGAAGATTGCTAATGGAGCATCTGAATGACAGATGCTGCTTCCGAATCCTCACTGGACTCTACGCAACCAGTCGCAACCAAATAATTTTGTTTTATGAACTGAAGGTTCAGAGAACTTCAAGGAGATGTGAGAAGCTGAGAGCCTGAACATGCAGTGTGATGAAGAAGAGGATCTCGGAAGAGACAATTTAATATTTCCCTTTGTTATGGAAAATTGAGGGCTCGGCAGTTCATTTTTGTTTTATTTCTGTAAGCGACCCTGCTGCGTAGGTTCTTCCACAATCACAGATACAAATTCCATTAGGCAAGCTGAATCAAATAGACAGCCTGTGATCAGCTCATGGCTAATAAGATAGTTAAACAGATGCACCACGTTTTCATAAAACTTGGGAGTGCTTGAGGCTAGTTTGAACTGGTAATTTATGTCTAACCTACATTTTGGCTACACTTACAAGATAAACAGCTCCGGACAGAACAAGTTGCTATCATCTCACACAGTCTATATCAAACTCTCATCAGCAAACCACCAAACATACCATTATTGTCATCAGACTCCTCCTCATCTTTGGACTTCCTCTTGGAAGAGGGTCTGTGCCTGAGTGTGTCTGGTGGGGCTAAGTGCCGAAAGTATCCACTGGACAGAAGTTCACTCTCCTCCTCCTCATCCTCCTCCTCCTCTTCCTCCTCCTCAATCTCAAATGTCGGCTCTAATCGGGGCATTGGCCGCTCGGAGTCTGAGTCCTCAAAGGGTTCGTCCAGCACCTCCGTGGTCTCCGAGATGGTTTCGGTGACAACGCTGCTGTTGTGGTGCTTGCGCTTGCGGACCCGCCTCTTCCGGTGAAGGATTGGCTTCTGGGAGGGGGAGGTGGGGAAAGAGAAGACACTTTATCAAGTGAGGTAGAAATAAAACACTGACAAATACAAAAAAAAAAAGCAACAGCAGAGTTCAACAGTCCGAGCAGGACCAGAGAGCTCCCTTCCAGGATCCAGAGTTCACTAGAAATACTGAGCTGAAGCTCTCAGCCCATCTGTAACACCTGGAGTTTAGAGACACTACAACACAGAGGTGAGTAGATTAGAATAAGATGCAAAGATGACATAGAACTTTTCAGCGCAGCATCCCACGAAGAGATGATTTGCTTAGTCACGCTGATAGAATTCACACCTCCATCTGCACAGTAAATAATTTCAAAGACTTTATGCTGTGATTTCAGTTGTTTAGAGAGCATTTGTAGTTTGCAAGCTTCTTACGTAAGTAGGACCATATCTGTTTCTATTTTGCATAACTGAGTAAAACTTTAATAACCAAGGTAGAATAATAATCCAAAGCACAAGATAGAATAAAAAAAAACCCAAACTCCTACCCTAACTCCTACCCCTGATGCAACAAAAAACACCACTAAAAAAAGTCAGTAGGACTTCGAGAGAGTTCTGGAACACTGAGCATGTGCCACCTGTCCACTTAATACAGACCTCATGAACTGCACCACCCTTCAGAAAGCCCCAACATCCTGACCAAACCGACTGCACGATACAGCCAGAGACAACAGGAAATAAGGCACACACCTTCCGTTTTAGTGTTGGCTTGGTGAGGACAGGTGGAGAGCTCGATCGAGGGCTCACAGGCTCATCGTCCTCCTCTTCACTGCTCTCACTGAAACACCTCAGCAGTGCCCTGTCACTCTCGCTGTAGCGCCGGGGCAATCTGTCGCAGTCCTCTGGGAATCTGCACTTCGGTGGCTCCGAGTTCTTCTTCAGCTGCCCCCTCCACCTTTCCATGCCCTCGCTGTGCCGCCGACGGGGAATCGCAGGCTTCTCCCCTTTGCCATACTGTCCCTGGGAAACTGGGGATTTCTCCTCATCTTCAGCATAGCGGCCCCTCAAGGCTGGAGACTTCTCCTCGCAGTCCCCACACCTCCCCTGCGAGGCCGCCGACTTCTCCTCGCAGTCGCTGCAGCGGCCCCGCGAGGCGGCCGACTTCTCCTCGCACTCCCTGCAGCGCGCGCTGGGCTCCGCGGCCGCGTCCTGCGTGGGCACCGCCGGCTCCTGCTCACAGAAGGGCTCCCGCAGCTTTTTGCTCTTGCGGTTCCACCGCCCCCTCCGGGAGGGCTGACTGTTGGCAGGAAGACTATCCAGGGGGAAAATGTGCTTGTCTGCTCGCGCAGAATTGGCTGGAGCGACGATGTCTGGCTTTTTTTCACTTTCTGTAGGTGAGTAAGGCTCTTGCTCTTTCTTCTCCCATGACACAGATTTTACCATCTGATTTAAATAAAAACAAACAGATTTCACACTTCCTATTTCAGCACGCATGTCTATCCTGAATTTGATTCCACAAAAGCCCTCAAGCAAAAAGTAAGAAAAAAGTTTAACAAGAGTGACTTTTAAGGATCTGAGATTAAAAGAATTGACCTTTATGAGATTCAAGGTGTGCCACCTGCTACTCCTTTCCTCACTGCTGATAACGTACCTCAATTAGCCTCCCAATTAGCTGGCTGCAGTCAGCAGCAGCCACTCAGTGGCACGCTGGAACACTAACCATCACCTTGCTACGTTCCAACACAGTATTTGTGCCATTTTCAAGAGAAAAAGTGAGACAAACTTGAAGCTATTTTCCCATTGAAATGCACAATTAGCTTAATGTAAATACAGTAACAGCAGATATTTTGCCTCTTAGCATTCTAGCCAGTGCTCATCACCCGGTGTGAGAGCGCAACCCCTTCAAGGACTGTTCTCCAGACTATGCCTCCATGTTTTCTCTATTTTTATTTTCTAATCTGAAGCCATAGAGATACATAAATAATCATTACTGCATTGCTTTTTATGATTATGACAAACACTCAAACTTTGTATTGGAAATCCTGTTGGCACTGCCTGCAAAAGCATCGAGTGCAAACCACGTGCCACACAGAAGTAACAGATTCACTCTTACACTGGTCTCCGGATCCTTTTCTTTCTGCTGTTGCTGCTCTTCGTTTTCACCGTCCTCTGTTTCCTCTTCCTCATCCTCAGAGACGACTGAGTTGGAGACGATGACGGGCGTCCAGCGCAGACATTCCGCGTCCACGTCGATAGGTCGGACGTTGGTTCTGAGCTTGGCCATGTGCTCCTGGATCAGCTTCTCACGGCGAACGATCACAAATCTGAACAGCAATAACACTGATCAGTGCCAGGTGACACACTGGACACGTTACACTGACAGATCCATCACAGAAAAACCTGTGCACTCTCAATCAGTGCTGCCACGAAAAACTTCAGAGGACAGAAAGGTCATTAAAGCTGCCCAATACCCATGAGACTACCAGAGAAAGCACCTTACAACTGAGGAAATGCTACATTCTTTCCATTTCTTGTTAATGGTGAAACCTTTATCCTTCCATGGGTAACACTAAGCTGCAGAGTATCACTTTTATGACACTTAAATGGACAAGGGGTATGCCATTTGGGGAACTGGCAATATAAGGTGGAAGATCCTAAAGAGTAATAAAAGAACTGCTTTAAAAAGTTTTAGTCCCACTATCGTAAGTGAATTTTATTCAGAGGGCTGGGAGCAATATCACTGGTTAAAGTATACTGTCAAATGAGGAGGTAAAACTATTCTCAAGTAACTTCAAGTTTTCCAAATAAGTTCCAAGTTTAACACACAATAGAATACAACTCCACTCAAACTGTTTTGAAACAAGAATAACTCCCAGTATTTCACATGACTTGTCAGCTGGGCAAGCAGACTACCTCTGTTCTATACCCACACACCTCATTTCTCCCAGTGATCCATCCCACTCTTCAAGCATTCCATGTTGTTCCACAGTTCAAGACATTTTTGAGATGCAGAGAAAAGGAGGGAAGCAGCTCAGGAACAACTGTCTGCTCAGAAACTGAAAACAAGGAGCTGACCTCCCTCTAGAGAAGGGAAGCTGCTGTCCTTTGCTCTGTTTGTGAGTATTAGACCGACCAGCTTGCTTTCTCTCACAGCTGCAAATTACTCCGAAGTTCCACACCTGCAGAGCTACGCAGCTGGACACCTGACCCAGCTCTGGCGCTTCTTGCATTGCAAATGAACACCATCATCTCTACAGCCAGTATCTGGACACTGGAGCCTCAAATGAAATCCAGCTTTCTAGATGTCCCTTGTCTCCCGACACCTCTAAACTTCACTGCAGTACATGTGAAGGCACCTGGAATCCCAGCAGGACTCCTGTACTCACTGGTCACTACGGAAGTCAAGCATTCGCAGGTGATGCAGAGTGGAAGTGATATCTTGAGGGCAGATTCCAGTCAGCTTGCTCAGTTTCTTGATGCTTAATTGCTTGTCACGTTGATGATAAAGGCACTCCAATATTACACTTTTCCAATAAGCCATATATGAGAGGCGCCCCAGGTCTGACAGGGGCTTCTCTGGTGATCCTGCTTGACCCTCACGCTTTGAAAGCAAATAGCCTAAAGGATACACAGGGAAAATGGTTCAAAAAAACAGCTTCTGTTTCCACCCCGACTTCCACAAAGGCATTTCTCCAGAAAGCAGCTGAATGCTGCCTGCAAGATACAGATGATAACTGTGAAGGATTCTCCAAACTGTTTGGCCAATTTTTTATTTGTTTGTTTAAACTCCTGTTATTCATAGATCAAGTGTGAGATTCCTGAACTCTGCTGCCACCAGACACTGGTTGTAGGCGATGCCACGAGATGGCAGCAGGTGCCCACCCAGAAATGCACCAAGCCTGAGGCACAACCGCAACAGTGATTTTGGACACGACACAGGAAAAAACCTGTTTTAGCCATTTAAAACCGATACAACAAATCATTTTCTTGAAAATTCTCTACTGCCAAACTTCAGAGCCATCCTGGAGAGTACCAGGCTCTATAATTTAAGGCTGTGATACACTGCACAGGTTCAGTAGAGACAGAAGGGTTACATTCTCTGTAGGGTGACAAACAGGGGCAGAGGGAACCAGATGACAAATGTGCCTTCTCACTGCTGCTCCAATATAACCCTCCTTCGCTGAGTTCTCAGGATACATCCTTGAGTTCCATTGCTTCATCAATATTTTCAGGACAATAACAACTTATCTACACAAAGATAATTACCAGCAGGGTTTTTCTCCGGACATTAACTCCAAAATTACATGTCCATGGGGAGAGCTGTATTAGATTGGCCTCAGCATAACAAGCAACATATAGTTACAGGGGTTAAGTTGCTTACGCAGAAAACATGAGAATTAAAGGGAAAATGATCAGTTTGTCTCTAGAATTGAAGTCTTCCAACAGTAAGAGTAAACTGTGAAGTTCAGATGATTTTGTGAGCTTAAGAATCCTTTGTCCTGAGATGTGTTTTAATTTGAAAAATACCCACTTTCACTGTTAAGTCCTTCTTTAAAATATGGAAAGACAAAGACTAAAAAAAGTAAAGTTCCTTACTGAAGTCGATGAGGAACCTGCCATAGCCCTTACGCTGGTATTGTGGAAGAATCATTATACAGGAAACATTGTACTTCTGTTGGCAGTGTTTTTCCTGTTGGAAAAGAAAAGCAGAAGACCGGTGAGAAATAGCAGATGTTGTTCTGTACAAGTTCCTAAGGAATTTTATAGCAAAAAGTGAGAGGGAAGCCACAAAGTTTCTTGGGAACAACAATGTACATTACAAGTTCCTTAGCAAATATATGCTATTCAACATTCCGAGGAAACCTGGTTTTACTGATTGGTGGTCTCGGGATGCAACATAAAAAAAATCTGGTTGCAACAGATGCCTACACCTGTATTACATAATTTATTACGTAAAATGCAAGAGCCCTAAAATTACAACAAACTGAAAGACTCCAAAGCAGCATTTCTCAGCACAGCAAACAGTTTGTACTCAAATACTCGCCTTGGAAAAGTAGCCAACAAGGTGACAGCCCTTGACATCGTTCTGTGTCAGCACGTAGAAAAGAAACGGCTCCACGTCGTAGTAGAGAGTCTTGTGGTCCAAGAAGAGCTTGGCTAACAAGCACAAATTCTGGCAGTAGATGGTGCTGACATTGCCATCAACCTTACAGACATGAGGAAAAGTTTTGTCACTCCATCTGCTGTCATGAGAGCTCATGCTTCACCTGAGTATCCCCGTGTGTTTGAAAGGTCTTAACATGAGAGGAAGACTTCTCTGTCACAGGTGGTGTCTCAAAGGACTTAAAACTTCCACAGAACAAAGGCTGTGACCAAGTTACTGTTACATTCATTAGCTTAAGAGACAACTTAAAATTAATTTTCCTAAAATGAAAGAAACACATTTTTACAAAATGAGTTTTCTCCTGTGTTTTGTGGATGAATAATCTATATACAAGGTCAGTTCCCACTGCCTGCTTGCTTGTAGTTCTTCACTCCTGGCAACTGAATGTTTCAAGAACGAAGATCTTTGGGGCTGTGAAAAACCTGTCACACAATTAAGTGCTGAAGATCCTATTTTACAGATAAAAGCAAGCACTTCATTTTCTAACTTACCTCAAAGACTGAAATATTGTTTTTTCTGTAAATTTCATTGGCTGGAGGATGAAACCAGCCACATTTTTTCATATGCTGCTGGAGAATAGTTCTGCTTTTCATATACTTTAGACAGAATTCACAAAGGTACAACTTAGGTAGCCTGTAAGCAAAGGCAAAGAAAGGTCAGAGGCTGAAGGTACAGACTCCTGTATAAAATTCCTCACTCCTGCAGATTGAGAACTTGATCACAACAAACCCAGTATACGCTGACCTTGTGTAATGTGCTAACGACAGGCAAAACCACCTTACCATAGTTAAAGTCATGGCACTTACTTATTCTGTAACAGATGCACATTTAAAAAGCGTCCTAATGTCCTGCATAATTACATTTGCAGTATTAAGTTATGCCAGAAGAAATAGAGGCATCGATTAAATCCTACAAAACAACAGTAAGCCCTCCCAGTTTTGCACAGTGATGCTGGGATGGATGCTGAAGCTGAACCCAGGGTCTTACCTCGAGTACTCCTGGGGGTATGGGGAGGAATACCAGGTCTGGATTTCGTATTTGCCAAACTCAATGACAGAAGGGCAGCGGACCTGTGGGTCGGGAGGCCCAGTCACCCCCACTTTCTATGCAAGGGAAAAAAAAACAACACAAGTTTTCGTGATTTTCCCAGTGAAAGACTTCTAAACTGAACTAAATTAAAACATTCTTATCTACACAGTCCATCCTACTCCAACTCAGAGAGAACCAGGAAGATGCAGATGTTGTTTTCTGACACTAAAACCCAGTGTCAGTCACACTTCAAAAAGAAAGAATTATAAGCATTGTCACAGCACAAACCTCCACTGCCTTCCCCACTGCTGCACATCATAGTTTTAAATGCAGATTAGTACACAGTGAAGTGTGACACAGTCTTTTTTTAGTCCCCTTGTAATTTCCTTTCTTGTTATTTCAATAGCCAAGAACAGAAACACAAACTGCTCCTGAAGTTAAAAACTGGAATATGCAAGTATTTAACATAATGCATCAGTGTCTTCCCAGTTTTGGGACTGGATGTACCACTGTGAATGTAGCAGCTACCAAACCAATGTTCAGGGTGCAGCTACCTGCTTATCATCAGAAGTGCAGAAGAATTAAAACCCCCTCACATTTATATGAAGAAAAAACAGCAAAAAGAGTACTTTTTAATGACTTATACAGGCTTTATTTCCTTTCTGCCTCTCTGATAGCAGCTGTCTCTATTAAGGCAACTAAAAATAAGGAAAGTAAATGCTCTGCTTTCAAAGAAAACAAATGTTTTCTTAAGTCACGAAGATTTTATCCCAAAATGCCAAAATTTAACTTTACCTGCAGTGCTTGTTCCTGAATATCTCTGAACAACTCCATGTCTTTTTCATTTAAGACATCCTGGCTCCCAAAAAAACGGTCCTCATTTTCTTGTTTTCCATCCCAGCCATCCTGATTGTCTGTGAATGAGAGAGAAAATTGTCTTCACCAACATTTACAAAAGATTACTTGCTTTTAGTGCACTGACAAACACCTGGCTGTATTCAGACACCCTGCCAGGTTTTTTTGATGGGATTTTCTATTCAGATTTGGGACCACAAAGAAAGAACCAGGAAAGCAGAACTGCGAGGAAGGGATGCTTTCCAGCAAGAAGATGCCAAACTGCACAAACAGGCTCCTCTACGGCTGAGAAAACTAAGAAACATTCACAGGCCTAGACCAGAGATCAGAAACTCATGGTCTGTCAGACTGGTTTGAATTATCTATTTCCCATTTCACACTTCTACTCTAGCAATTCTTCTCACTTCAGCATCCTAGCCTTTGAACATTTGCTTGGTGTACAGGATACTTACATTGGCAGGGTGAAAAATCTTTACCTGTGGGCCATTCTGAAGTGCTAGATTTCCTGGTACCCTTTTTCCTGATCCTATACTGCTGAGAATAGTCTACCACTTCCCCTCGAGCTTTTCGTCCGTCAGGGGAGGGAGTGAAGAATTTTGTAAGGCCATCTATGAGCCCTTTGGTTTTCTTGTTAAACTTCAAGGTGTTGCTGCCATCTCTGCAGAAGTCCAAGACATCTGTCTGCTCCAGGTATCCCTCTGCCGACGCCGACTGGCCGGACAGAGCGATCTTGCGCTTCCGACCCCGCCCGGGACCAGCGCGAACTTTGCTGAAAGGGCCTTTTGACCTGCGGGGTGACAAGGGGAAAGACGTGGTGGGCAGATGTGGTGAGGTGGACTGCCATCCTCTCTAACTTACCTGTTGGCCACACAGAAACTAAACAGCAACCGAAGAATTTAAAAAATTTAAAACTGGCTGGAAGTATTCAAGGGGCGTGTGGTGTGGCTTGGGGATATGGTCAGTGGTGAACACAGTGGTGCTGGGTTAAAGTTGGACTCAGTGATCTTAGGGGGCTTTTCCAACCTAAATGATTCTATGAGATAACTGAGTATTCAACACTTCTCAGAGGGATTGCCCTAGAAGTTACTTCTAGTCTTTCACAGCCCTCTTCAGAAAATCTGTATTAAAAAATAAAGAACAGCTCTTCACTGTGAAAGAAATCTTCCCACAAGGTAAACCAGACACTCCAGAAATACCCACTGTCCTACAGAATCTCACACTTTACTCTTCCTTGTAGAGACTTACGTTGTATTTTGATTCTTTAACCTGTTTTTGGGCCGTCCTATGGGGTTAGCATAGCGTCTCTTTATCTGGGCTGCCTTCTTCTGTAAAAGTTTTCTTCCTTTCTTCCGTGGCCGACATATTTGACATATCCACATACCTGTAAGACACAAGTCCCCATCACTGAGTGCAAGAGACATCTATACAGGACAAAAAGCAGAATTACAGTCCACAGGCCTTCTGAGGGTAAGAGTAGGAATGGTACCACAGGCCTTGATTACACATATACAGGTAAGAAAAATTATGTGTATGCTTCAGAACTCTAAAACTCAAGTCCGGTTAATACTCCTCACCCCCAAATAGTTCCAAACATGAAGGAAGTCTCTTTAATTGGCAGCACATCATCAAAAAAACATAATTTAATGGTTAATTATCCCATTATCTGCTTATGACTGTAGTATCTCCAACTATCTTCTACAGGAGAACTTTCTTATAACTATCAAGGAAGAATCTTCCATAGATGATCTGCTTTCTGACTGAAAGGAAAGTTCATTTGTCTGGGATACTCTACTGTCCAGCTGGATGTGACTTCAAAAACTTTGAAATCCATCTCTTTCTTTTGTATGAGGCTATTCATTCAAATGGAAGTTGATCATTTTAACCTGCAGGGATCACTTCTATTCCTTCAAATCTCAAAGATTTTTTTTTTAAACTCTTCACAGACAGTAAAGTACAGGAAGCAGGAGATAGTGGAAAATCTGGATGTGAAGCCCTGACCCTTCTCTGGTTTCTAATACTTGAAAAGCAATTCCATAAAAAACATGCCAAAATGCAGCTAAAAGCAGCTAAAAGAGGACTAAGTAAGTGGAATCACTGTCTACCCACTGACCTCTTCCAACATCATCTTAAAATCACCCTTTTCATAACAAAGTCCTCACCTTTTGGCATCCGGGTGAGAGGAGGATCGCAGCATTCCATGTGAAAGCCACGGTCGCAGGAGTCACAAAATAGCATGTTATCCTGGGGAAGACAGAGGGAGTTACCCTCTCCTTACATGTGCATCAGCACCAAGCCCTCCTTTAATTTGTCACCATCTCAGAGAACAGGCACACAGTTTTTATATATATTTCACAGGTCTCAGAAGCACTACCAGACTAAAATAAAATCTGCAAGTATTTGCCTCTGGAATGGTTTTATTCTGCAGTTTAACAGAACAGCCCCAGGACTGATGCTCTTCCTCCAGCCCAGAGCCCGCAGTACTCACGGCGTTCTTGCCCTGGTCTCGACAGGAACTGCACGTTTTGCACTCGATGCACTGCCATCGCAAGGCTTTCACTCGGACTGTCAGCTCGGGAGAGAACTTCAAACAGGACGGATGACCTGCGCAGACACAGAACATCACACCAGTGAAACCACCCCACTGCTGTGAATGGTCACAGAGAGCTCACAGAGAGATTGCTTTATCAATTCGGTATTCCCACGCAGAATTTTGATCATCTAGATACTCCTATTTTCAGGTGCTTCTATTCTTATCTACTTATAACACAGAACCAATGCCCTAGATAGCAAGTGGCAGGTCCACACACAAAAGAACACAAAGGTAGTTCTTCATAACTGAATTAAGAAACGTGATAAAACTGGTCTTCGCTGCCATATTTTTAAAGAAACTTCCAGGAGCCAAATGAACTATTTGAGGCTGACTCAACTCAACCATCCCCTCTGAAAGCACAAGATTCAGCTGAACTAACTGTGTTCTCTGCCACAGAAGCATGTTCCTCACAGGTCTGGGGCAGCAGGAGTCACTGCACGAGGCTTCTCTGTCCTGAGTGGCAAAGTTCTCACTTGGTGGGTCCTCCCCGTGTGGGTGGGACAGAAGCAGGCACTGCACAAGCTCTTCTGTCCCAAGGGAGGGGATGTAATTCTGTAAAGGGTCACCTACCACTGTTGCCACAGTCAGCACAAGAGATGAGCTCTTCAGGCTTCTTCTCCCGATTTTGCTCTTTTGTACCAAGGCAGAAACTGCAAATTGGAATTGGTTCAGCAACCGGCTGTGAGGAAAAGGGACAACAAAAGCACTGAGTAACTCGAGGGAACAAATCCTAACACACAAATTGTAACAGTCCTTCAGACAGAAGGTAAAAAGCAATATTTATTAATAAATTTTCATGGGACTGAACATTCAAGAGCATCAATTCCCCTGCATGTATGGCTAAATCTTACGTTCTTACACAAACAGTTTACTGATTTTTAACTCACAGTTAAGAGCCAACGTGACATTAAAGTTGCACTATGGAATCACAGAATCACAGGATGGTTGGGTTGGGAAGGGACCTTAAAGATCATCCAGTTCCACACCCCCACTAGGGGCAGGGACACCTTCCACTAGACCAGGGTGCTTACATCCCAAAAAGTGCCCCACACAAACATCAGTTCAACAGTGCAGCTGCATTATCACCATCAGTGAATGCTGTTGGCATTTCTCTGCTGACTTTTTCATCTGAAAGACTACAGCATTTTCCTCCCGGGAGGAAACCATACACTTTGACCTCCTGTTTCTTTTTTATCTGCCTCAAACCCATGAGGGTTGTTTCGTGGAGGGGTGTGTGTACAGTCCTCTGTAAGAAACAGTATTTGTCCACACCCTGTTCATCCCCATAGTCCTTCCCATTGGGATGTCCACATGTTTGGAAGGTTTGGAAGAACCAGATTGAAGACTATCCTTCGCAGCTTCAATGTTTCCTGTGTTTATCACCTCTGACAAGCTGCAAGCAAACACTTTACCACATTTAAAAAAACCAAAAATCACCTACAGTTTGGGGGAAGGTTCCAACAGTATTCAGAATGTTTTAGAGTAATTACTTAAATTGGAATAATTTTGAACGTGGAGATCAGGCTGCTCCTCCAAAGCTTCTGTGTGAGACTGTTATGCTAAGTATGGAGGGATTTCAGTGCTGCCGTGTTTGTTCAGCAAAGAACATCCTGGCAAGTGAAAAACGCAAGCACACAATGAAAGATTGGTGAAAACAAGACTGGAAGCAGCCAGCTCAGTTTTATACTGCAAATTTTTGGCAGACATTCAACTCCTTCTGCTGTTTTGCTCGCGAGCACATCTATCTGTGTGATGTCACCAGATTCAGCGAGGGAGGCAGCCAGAACAAATTGGGCTGACAGTGTCTTACAGCCTGCCAGCCTCCCAGCACATGTTGTTACTACACAAAGGGGATCTAGAAACCAAATGTGCTCCCCAGAGTCACCGACTGTGCCCCCTCCTAAAGGCCACTAGGGACAAGTGCCTATGTAAAAGCTGTGTGTGTGTGTGTGTCATGATTTTACAGTCTCAGTTTTGGCCAATCCATCTGCTTTGCAGTCCCCTCAGTTTAGGAGCAGTGAGGTAGGAAACTCCTCAGAACCCACAGCCCAGCCCCTAGCCCCCAGTGTCCCCGTGGCCACTGTGAATGCCGTTCACTGCCTGCAGACGTGTTCCCAGCACCAGGGATCACGGGCACCAGGACTGTCCCTGCCCCATCGTCACGACACGCTTCTGGTACCACTGGGCCTGGAACTGAGGGGGTGTAGAACTCACACCGCTGTAAAGGGAACACAAAGACCCACACCACCATCCGTTCCCTCTGCTTTGCTCTGCAGCCCCCCGGAATGTGAGCCCTGCGGGGGCACTGCGAGGCGGCTTCTGACAATCCACGCCAGGTAACGCTTTCTGCGTGTCTGCTTCTAAACAAGCACTGCTCCTCACTTCAAACAGCCCGTGCTGCTGCAAAGCTCTGCCTCAAAAGCTGAAGCAGATGAACCAGAAAAGCCAGAGGGGAACTACAACCTACACCACATGAAGAAAATTATTTAAAACATGAGGAAACATGTTTCAGTGAGGAGGGCAGCACAAAGCCTGGATTCCATGCCTTTTGGATCAGTGGCTGGGGAAGAAAACTGCTCCAGTTCCATGCCTCAATAAAATCAGAACCAATGAATTTCATATTGTCCAAGTAATATTACTAATCATGTGGGCTTACAAAGAAAACTGGATAATTTGGGAAATACTATTCAGTAGTATCAACCTGTGGCAGCAGTGGTTAATAACCAACCCTTCTTCTGTCTAAGTTACCAAATCACAATTCTTAGTGTTCTCTTCAGACAGTATGGTGAAGAAAAAATATGAAGCAACAGAGTTAAAACAGAAATTCCTTAAAATACTATTTGTGCTCAAGAAAACAATGCTAAATATATTTTAATGCACCCAAGAAAAACTAGTACCGTAGAACATGTATGTGTGTTTGCTTGTGCAAATAGATAATTGTCTCCAATTCACTTGTTGAGTCTCACTTGAAAGAAAGAAGCTTATTTATACAGCAGAATGATGGCCTAAAACATGAGGCTACATTAAAACAAATATAAGAAAGGAAAGAAAAATTGTATACAGAGGAAAGGACAAGCACAAAATAGATTCCTCTTTGTAAGAGAAACATATAAGGGTCACTTAAAGAGAAAGACCAAAGGACATTCAAAATAAGTGCTGCTGTTTGAGAAAGGACTGTTACAATGGAGAGAAAATCTGAAATGCTGCTGCTACAAGAGTAAAGCCAAGGGTGAAGGCCGATATCTTGGATATTAGCGAGGTACATCCAGACTGGATTTTATGCAGTGGTTGTTGACATCTGGAAACCAACACAAAAAAGCAACGGGGACACTCTGGGTCTGAAGAAACTGCCCTACTCTGAGGCATGCACATGGTAAGAACTTCACAGAACGTCAAGTGGAAATATTCAGACAGTCACTTGTTAAATAACCTTCCCAGAGCTAACAAGTCCTCTAATCAGAGGATTAAAACGATGCAAGATTTGCTCGTCACAGTCAGGATCACACGCCAGGACTTCCTGCCTGCAAACCGGGGCGTGTGGAGGGAAGAGAGGCTCCCATTTCTTTCTTTGCAGTGTAACACTCAGCAGCAGAATTACTTTCTTTCCTTCCACGCACACCTTCAAGGAATTCACAATGAGTCCAGACAAGTTCAGAGATCCAGCACTACAATCAAAACACTCATTACTAAATATCCAGATTTGAGGCTCAAAGACTGAGGAGAAGCCTAATCCCTGGGAGAGGCTGTACACTGTTCAAGAATTCTAAATGAAGTCAAACCCATACACACACTCATCTACAGGCTGTACCCAACAGCAGTTTTTCTGGACTTTTAAAGTCAGATGGAATAGTTTAACAGAGATGGGGAGAAATGTGTAGAACCAGTGATTTCTTTCATAATTCAGAACACCTTTAATTTTGGCAAAACTTCCAATTTACACACTGACAAGTGGAGATAAATAGGTGACTCAACTTGGTGGTAAAGGTTTAAAAGCAAAGATTCTGGGAAATTAAGAGGTCCATTCTCATATCTTTAATAACAGTTGTGCAGGTATTTAACTGTGTACCAAGAGCCATAATTTGTTCTATCCAATTTTCCAAAATACAGTGAACTCATAGAGGTATGGATAATTTAAAGTTTTACTAATTCACAGGTCTTCATAGAGACATGCTTGGAAGACTCAGTGTTTTCATGCCCGAATTCATGGTTCACGCACAGGTCCACAGGCTGGTAACTGACCTTCCAAAGGACCTCAAAACAAGCAAATATATTACAAACAGGATTATGTTTGCAACGCAAGGGCCACTCTCCTCAGATACCTTCTTTCTCCCTTCCACCTCACTGGATGTCCAGATTTACAACAGGAGCAGTGACAATGGGCAGACTGCCAGATCCCCGGACAATGGAACAGGCAGCATCATCCCATGCCAGAAGCAGTATTAGCAGCTGCTCCAAGGAGAGGTGCTCGGACAGTGAGAAAAAAATCAGTGAGGACAGAAAAATTAAGTCAGATTTGCACACTAAATAAAGAGAAAACCTAAACAGGTGGAACAGAGCCTGACATGACTTATCACAACTCATTAGGATAAATGAAGTTTGAAATGCTTGATCGAGGCAGGTAGGAATAAAACCCACCCACCCACCTACTCACAGAGGACAGAGGCTAAAGTCTCTGCAGTCCTTCACATTGCGCTTGTTTACCAGATTTTGTTGACTATGTATTTGTACTTATTTAAGAAAATTGAACCTATTTTTCGACTAAAACGACAGTACTTCCTTTAATAATTATTCCTTTTTAACTGTTTTTCCTGCCACCACTACGACTTAAGATAAAATTGCTGGAAAACTAGGCAAAAGGCAGGGACAGGATTATCTGTTCTCATTTTCTCTGCTGTTTCTTCCCTTCCTACGTAACAAAGTTAACACAGGAATCAAGCTGTTGTTTATTTATCAACATTCTCCATCATCCACCCTCCTCCCTGTCTGACTAGACTTTGAAGCCCTGTAGTAAATACAGCCCCTTTATTAACCAAACTTCAGAGATGTGTCATTCCATATCTGCCAACAGTCCCCAGGACAGACAGGACTGACACACTGGACATACTGGACTAGTCTCCTTTTTAACCAGCTATCCTCTACTCAGCCTGTGCTGAAACTATGTCAGAGAACACTGCTAAACAGACTTCGTGCACAGTGGCACCCACTGACACAGGAACTCCTCAGCACATCCGATGTCCTCCCGCAGTGCCAAGCTCTGCCTGGGAGTGAGCGTGACTGCAGGAGCTGCCAGAGCCCCCCTGCAGCCCCCCAGCCCCGCTCCAGCCCACGGCACCCCCTCACAGCTCCCCTGACAGGAGCATCTCAGACCTGCCTACACGTGCTCCAAGAGCTACTTCACCTGTTCACTGATGGAGTGAATAAAGTTCAAAGTAATTTCTTAGCACTCTGGTTTCCAGAGTTACACAGTGTACAGATGGAGGCCATCTGTTATCAAGCAAGGGCTTTTTTAGACAGAACTACAGACTCCTCTTCCACAGAACCAGCTGGAAGAGAGTGAATCCTAATCCTCCTCCAGCTGGGAGCCAAAGCTTGCAGAGCACCCTTGGAGAGCAAGGGTGAGCTGTCAGGATGTAATTACAATGCTCTGGTTGCAGATCATTTAGGTACTCCACCCCACACAAACCAATCCACAAACAACTCTCTACCAGTACTCAGACAGTTCTTTCCTCTGAGACATGGAATTAACAGTTATTAACCTAAAACAGACACAATACAGCAGTAGCTATTCTACGCTTAAAGGCCTTCAAAACAACCATGATGCCCTCAAAGCACAAGAAATTTGGCTCCATGTGAGGTTACCAATGTTTCTGGGATCCAGAACTACTGCTGGCAAGAGGGAAGGCCTAAAGGATGCTGCATGTACAACCCACAGTCAAGGGGGTTGGTGATACGAAGAGCAATACAAAACTAGGAAACGGTTGCCATAAGGGACACGTGAGACAGCAGGGCTTAAATATTATTACTATTTTTCAGCCACAGAAGTTCCTCTCTTTTTTTTTTTTTCCCCAGGAAGTGCTTCCAGAATTTTTGTTTTATACTCTAAGCTGTACTGCAGGATAGTACTTAGAAATTTACTTAAAGGCTGCTACAACCATATGCAGTTTTAACTGACATAAAAGCCAGTTTCAAGGATAGTGCAAATGGAGATCAAATAATACCACCTGTATTTTCCTCCTAACTGAGGAAGAAACAGTCCTGCTATTGTCCTGAGATCAAACTTCAGACGCTCTGGAAACTTCCAGTGTATATGTACATCGATTATTTCAACTTCTCCTTCAGTTAGCTGATATGTTACCTTTTTTTTTAAAATAATAACAATTTTACAAAAATACAGTGTTTTAGCCTGTGTTCTGTAATAGGTGTCAACAAACAAAAGCAGAGCAAGCTATCTCTAAGGCACCCAGCATTACAACCTGCCTCTTACTACAGGTTAAGTTCCTCAAAGCAATGTACCAGGACAGAGCTCTTTGCTCCTAACCAGGACCAAATATCACTTGCAGTCTTGGAGCAGTGCAGCAATTCTTGCACTGTAGTCAGACCACATGAACTATGGAGCAGCTGTCCCGGGTTTGGCTGGGACGGTGTGAACCCTCCTGGTAGCTGGCCCGGTGCTGATTCTGAGCGTGAGAACGCTGTGGATAACACCCTGATGTTTCAGTTGTTGCAGAGCAGGGCTTACACCAAGTCAAAGACTCCTCAGCTTCGGGCCCCCGCAGTGAGGAGGCTGGGATGAACCCAGCCCGTCCCCAGGGACACTCCAGGCCATCCGGTGTCCTGGGCAGGGGGAGCGGTTGGGGGCTGCTGCTGGGCACTGCCAGCCCACCGCTCAGCAGGTGCCGAGCACCTGCCCCGGGCAGCACTTGGTCCGCATGTTTTAATTACTCCATCATAATTGCTATTATTTTCCTTGTCTTTTCTGTCCTATTAAACTGTCTTCATCTCAACCCACGAATTTCACTGGTTTTCCCCCGATTCTCCTCCATCCCCTGTCTGGGGGGTGAGCAGTGGCGTTTTGCTGTCTGATGACAGCAGCCCTTATTTATTGTAGCCATGGTCAAGAGAGTCATGCCCACAAATGATAAAACTGTTCTTCTGAACCACCACTAGCAAACATCAATTTTTTTGTCCAGAACAAGCAACACAGAAATAGCTCAACTCACATTTTCCCTTCTAAACTACTTTTCAGGAAACTGAAAAGAAAGGAAAGGCCACTTCCCTAAAGCCTTAAAACTGGAATTAAAGACAACTCTCCTTTGGCCACTGTCACTATCAGATAAGCAAATTTCAGCAGTGATCTTGGCCCATCAGAAGGGTTTTTTTCTGTTTGCTTGTTTTCATCCAAGTAGTGTTTTTAGGCCAGGGATTTCAAAACCATAATGTCAGCAGCATGTCATTACTACCCAGTAAACCAGGACAACTTGCCAGGTCTTTTGCCCTTGAATGTGGTATTCACAGAACACTGAGATAAAAAATAAGATCTGAAAAAAAAAACCAACAGTATTTACTAAACAAAGCTTCTGTAGTGCTGCTTTATGTTTATTTTCACTAAAAAATTCAAGCTTCAGCTTTCTGGATCTCATGCAAGGTACTCGATTCCATAATACACAGAAAATACCCAGAACTGAATGTTCACTGCTAGATATCCAACAGTGACAGTGCTGTCAGAACGACTCACAGCTGAGTGGATGCTAATATTACATCTTTAAGATTCATAAACTTGGATCATATATGGAGAGCTCTTAAATGCATGTTCAAGATCAAACAGTGCAAGGATAAGAGATTAACAGCAGCAAACAAGAGACCGTTTGTTAGGATTTCTCAGATTTGGGAGGTTGAACTTTTTTGTTCTTGTTACTGACAAGGCTCCTCTAAGAATCAAGAGAAACACTGTCACAACACTCCCAAAGAATCTGCACCGAGTATACTCCACTAAAGACACAAAAATATTCAGAATTTCCTGAAGAAATCCCTTGCAGAATTTCTACTATGGCTACTGTGCATTCTCATGCTTCTGACAATCCTCCCAGTGTTCAAGCTGCTCAGATCTGAACAGGTGGGAACGTATCAGAGAGCACATCTAACAACCCAAACACACACACAACAACTCCACACACAGATCTTCCCAGAGGGACAAAAAACAAACCCCAGACCAAATCCAGTATTTATGACACCTCATATCATCATTCACCACTCTGATACACCATTTTAAGAGAAGTGCGGGGAACAATTCATCTCAAAGAATATCAATGGGTCCTGAGTTCTGGCACTTCCCAAGGAGCCTGAAGGGCCTGTCAAACAGACTGTGTTAATAATGATATGCACAGCTAATATTTTCCACTGTCACCAGCACCCTCAGTCCAGCCACCTCGTGTGCCAGGCTTGCTCATATCCAGTCCTGATAACGTTTTACAGCTATACTGATTTCATTATAGATATAGCTGGAGGTGTACATGGGAAACATTTGTAGACAGAACACTCGAAAAAAGGACAGAGGAAGCTGCTGGAACTCTCAGCACAGTAGTTCTTACTTCCTATGTGACCCCAGCCCACAACACAACACTGACCAGATCAGTCCTGTGGCCACAGTAGCGCTCCCACAGTTAAATGAGAACTTCAGAGAAACTTTACTGGTGATAAAACAGCTGTGCAGATTTTGTTTTAGGAAGAAGGCTCCCACAGTAGTTTTAGGTCTTCAAATCCTAACAGATCATAGAGCAGCCCTCTCACCAGATAGCGAAGCTGACTCCAAAAACATGAGCAGCACACATGTAAAGAACTCATCCCTGAACAGGGTATTTACAACAACAAGAAACTTCCAATTCTGCTGAAAAATGTATCTTTTATGAATAGAAAACATAGTTTTTACTGCCAGATGTCCTGGAGACTAGTGGTGCAAATATATGAATGACTGGCAAATTCATCTTCAAAAAATAAAAAAGACAGACTTCTGCTTTACTTCGCATCCACAGCAGCAGAAAGAATGGAGAGATACTGACTGGGTATGAATTTCACTCCAACAACTTCATCTTGAGATTGGAGTGGAGGATCAACGACCTTAGGCATGCAGAAGGATGGCAGAAAGGAGGGGAAGAAACAAGAGAAAGCAACAGAAAAATACTTTGTTTTGTATAATGAACTATGTGTAAAATGGGTGGACAGTGGCCCAGGGTACAGAAGTCCCTGAGGGCCCATCCCAGCATTTCCAGGCTCTCTAGATCATAGAATGATTTGGGTGGGGACCTTAAAAAACATCCACATCCAACCCCTGCCACAGGCAGGGACACTTTCCACTAGACCAAGTTTCTTCCTATTTCACAACAAAGTGGTTCTGGGACAGAAAGGGATTTGCTCGTTATGAACAAAGAAAGCCTCTAAGACAGCACTGGGTGGTAATTGCTAATCAGCACCTCACTGTGTTACCTGAATTCAAATAAGAAGGTGAACTGGCAGTCAAATAAAAACGCGAAAGTAAGAGATCAGCTCAAATTTGTTTAGCAAATCCACCCCACCTTAAAGAGAGGAGGCTTTACTTCCTATGTTTTGCTACCACAACTATGGTAAGCCTGTTACCATACATTCAGTTCCACTGCACAGAAGTTAAGAGGTAATTTCCCCACAGCAGCTCCTTCACAGTTTTCTGTTCAAAGTACAAATTACAGTCTATTACAGTTCCTCTGATCACGCTTAGAAATTTGGACGCAGCAGGATCCTAAATGCACATCGGTAACTTTTAACTTACCAGATGCAAGTTAAACAAACCACTGACCTCCAACTGGGACTCTGTATCGACACATCCCATCAATCACAAGGAAATGCCCATGCAAAAACCGTGTCTTACCTTATCCTTTTCGTGGGGAAGGAGACACACTGGAGGGAGACAGGAAAGAGACTCAAAGCTCTCCTTGCCATCAGCATTAGTGGTTGCTTTAGTGTTGAGCTGGTAGAGAGGTCCATCTTTGAGGAGCCTGCCATGGCCAACAGCACGTTTGACAGCTAATCGTAATTGCTGGTGAAAAACAGAGGCAGCGCTGCCTCCAAACAATGCAGACACATCCTTCTGACCTTTCAGAAAGCGCTCGATGTTCTTCAGGGACGAGCCACTGGACTCAGCCAAGCCCTCAATCGCCCGTTTGATGAGTTTATTCCAGTCCACATTTGGTTTACCATCCAACTTGCCATGGTTCCGAGGCTTCGGAAGTGCTATTCTCCCAGGATTATCAGGATCCTTGTAGGAGTTGAGACCCTTGTTGGACACTTTTAAAATGGTTCCATCTTTAACGCTCAGCTCCAACTGTTCCAGAACAGTTTTGCGGTCCAAGCCATGCGAAGATGACACTGCGTTGCATATCCTCTCCTCCGAAGGACGCTGTTTCTGCTTCTTTACCTTTTTGATTGCCTCCAAAATCCACTCTGTGTACAGCGGGTTGGCGAGTTTTACCATGGTGAAGGATTCTGTATATCCATAGAGTCGTTATCCTTTATCCCGGTGCTGAACAAGCGTCACACGACGAGAAAACAGCCCCTCGAACGATGGGAGGCAGCTAACCATAGCATACACGTTTTCTGTTCTGAGCCAACCCTCTTTGCTCAAACATTATTTGTTTTCACACTGCAGGGAAGAAGATAAAACAATTAGAAACTTCTGCACTCCTTCCGATAAACCCCCCAACAGCTTCATGGAAGGTTTTTCCACAAAGGTATAAAGGTTTCAGCATTTCTCACCTCAGTTTCCGATCCGCACACTCACAATCACAGGAACTGTAACATTAGGCCTGGAAGAAAACAAGAAGAGAGACATTTCCAAAGAACAGTTAAGAAGAAAAGAAAAAAAAAAAGTAGCAGACAATATTAATTCATTAAACACATTGCAGAGTTTTAAGCCACTGCTACAGCTCTGAAATGCGTAAGCAATATTTCGGCTTTTATCTTCACTACTAATAAAAGCAGGCTACAACACTGAAGTATGCCCATTCAACCCAGAGAAAAACACTGTGTCCCTTCCACTCTGATCTGTAAGTCAGGATAAATTCTATACCAAGTTTCGTATCACTGCTGAACACAACTTAAGTCAACATTTGGGGGAAAAAAGCAAATGGCAACAAAGATGTTAAAAAAGCAGCAGGTCTCTTCATTTTCGCACATGGAAGACACTGCCTGAAACTTCAATAGAAGGCAGGAACAGCCAAGAGTCTTGTGCAAACAGCAAGAAACTTTCAGAGCTCTTCCAGGAGTGTAATCATAGGTCTGTTTGCCTTCTGCTAAGAAAAGCTATGACAGTTGTTCCATAAAGGAAAAAAAAGTGAAGAAACACAGCTGGAGATTGTAATCAAACGTTCCACTTTCAGAGACCATAGAAAAAAAGAATACAGTGTAATTTTCAGTATAGATGAGGCATGCTGAAAATACTTGGGGACACAGTAACAGGTGACCATGCACTGTGAAGAAGGAATGCTCATGACACTGCTAATTAAAGATGCTAATGAAAGGGCAGGAGACTCTACCTCAGAGCACTTAATAGTTATCTTTAACAAAGACCTTTTCTAAGTGTGATAACAGTCTGTTGTGCTGAAGTTCTACTGCGGGAGCACAGTAACCCAGAAGAGTCTGTAAACTGTTTATCACATGGAATAACGATTTTCTGCAAGCGAAGTTTTAGACAAGAGCTAAGTTGTCAACACAGTTTTCGCGTTCTCCTTTCCAGTAAGCACTGGAGAATTTATCAACACACAGAAGGCATTTCCACACAGACATCAGACATCGGCAGCTCCACACGGCCGGTACTGGAGAGATCCCGCCCGGCTGTTCCGACCGGGAAGGACGCAGTGCTTGTCTAGAGTTCTCTGCAGGAGCCGGGAAGGGGCAAATGGTCCCCGAGACGTGCCCTCCCGAGCGAGCGGGGCCGCGGGGGACGCCGAGGACGGGGGACGCCGAGCCCGGGGGACGCCGAGCCCGGGGGACGCCGAGCCCGGGGGACGCCGAGGACGGGGGACGCCGAGGACGGGGGACGCCGAGGACGGGGGACGCCGAGCCCGCTCCCGGCACAGCCCCGTGCGCAGGGCGTTACGTAAGGGCCCGGCCAGGCCCGGCCGCACCGGGACGGTCCCGGCACCGGGGGTCCCCCGCCCGCTCGCTCTGGCCGTGACAAGCGGCCCCTGCACCTGCTACCGCCCGTCCCCCTCCGCACGGCGGGCGGCTCCCGCGCCCCGAGGGGGCACTGCCCCGCCACGGGGCCCCGCACCGGCGGCATCGGCAGCA
>VZRE01013146.1:113675-133248 GCA_013396775.1 Cephalopterus ornatus
GGCCCAGGAGAGCCCAGCCCCGGCCACAGCCCAGTCCCAGCCCCAGTCCCAGCCCCGGGCCCAGCCCAGCCCCAGCCCCAGCTCAGCCGAGCCCGGCTCAGCCCAGTCCCAGCGCCCCCAGCCCGGCGCAGCCATGATCCACAGCCTGTTCCTGATCAACGCCGCCGGGGACATCTTCCTGGAGAAGCACTGGAAGAGCGTGGTGAGCCGCTCGGTCTGTGACTACTTCTTCGAGGCGCAGGAGCGGGCCTCGGAGGCGGAGAACGTGCCGCCCGTGATCCCCACGCCGCACCACTACCTGCTCAGCGTGTACCGCCACAAGATCTTCTTCGTGGCCGTCATCCAGAGCGAGGTGCCGCCGCTCTTCGTCATCGAGTTCCTGCACCGCGTGGTGGACACGTTCCAGGTGCGGCCGCGGGCTGGGCGGGGGCGGGCGGAGCCATGGCTGTGCTCTGTCCCCTGTCACTTCACTCGCATCCTGCGGTGGCGAGGGGACAGACAAGGGCTTGCGGTGGTTGGGGATTTACTGCCAGGAATCACGATGGCTTCGGGATCCACCCGCGCCCAGGGGAAGGACGTCTCAGCAGTCGCTGTTTCTGCTCTGGCATCTGGAACTAAGACCAAACTGACTTTGTTCTCACGAGGAGCTTTTTGACTTGCTTTAGTCAGTTAGAGGCACCCAGCCCCTCTGCTCACATCTAGGGATGCTTCTTGGAATCCTCCTAAATAGTGGGTTGTAGGGATTGCCCCAGAGCAGCCCTGTTCCCTCTGGACTCTGGTGGACACGGTCAGTGTAAGAAAATGGTGAAGGTGTCTGTCCTTCTGCCTGCCAACAATAGGGTTTTGTTGCCCAGATTTGGGATGTCTTGTGACCAGCATCCTGACAGAACGCAGGAAATGTGGTGCTTGGTCAAACAAGTGTCATGTGAGCTCTTCCTTCCAGATGCCAATCGAAATGTGAGTGTATTCTGAGTTCCTGTTTCGCTGGGGATTGGCTGTACACGCCAGAAATGGATCCGGTCAGACCTTTAGGTTTTAGTTTTTCTTGGGGTACGAGATGTGTGTCTTCACTGGCCTGGCCATTTATTAAAATCTGATATGTCTGAAAAAGAAACAGTGCTCATAGTGCAGGACAGGAGTTCTCTGCTGTCACAGTCTCTGCTACTCATGCTTTGTGCAGAATGTCTGATCTCCTCAATTGCTGTAACTAACCAGAAGCTCAGGTGTGTGTTTGTGCTCTCTCCTGAAACACGTGTGAAGTCCACACAGAGTAAGACTACAGAGAAATTAAACGTTCAGTTTTTAAAACTGCTGAATTAATTGGGAGTGCTGCTGCGGGGATTTGGCAGCCTGGTGGGGCAGTGGCAGAGGGGTGCTCAGGGCTGCACGTGTCTGCTGGAGCCGTCAGTCTGTCTGGTGTGCTTGTAGTCATACGGGGAGTTTCAGTGTTGTTTCACCTCCTGCAAGAAGAAGCTGGATTTATTCCTGTGTGGGAGGACACAGGACTGAATGATCAGGAGGATTCTCTTTCAGCAATTGTCGAGTGATTATTTCTTTTGCACAGGATTATTTTGGGGTGTGTTCAGAGCTGATGATCAAGGACAACGTTGTGGTTGTTTATGAGGTGCTGGAGGAGATGCTGGACAATGGCTTTCCGTTGGCAACAGAGTCTAACATTCTTAAGGAACTGATAAAACCTCCTACTATCCTGCGGACAGTCGTCAACACCATCACAGGTACAGGGAAACAAAAAGCAGAGAAACTGGGAAGTCCATGTGGCAATATTCCTGCATGAGCAAATTAGGACACGGGTGAGGGAAATTTATGTTCCCTGCCATTCTGAACTGCAGCACAGGTGTGTCAGTGCTTTGCTCGGGGTTCCTTCCAAAGGAAGCTGCACTTTGGTTTTTTTTGTTTGGTTTTGGGTTGGTTTGGGTTTTTTTAACTGCAACAGTCAGATTACATTTCCAGTTACAGCCGTGACGTGACTCCCAGGATGTCACTTGCTGGGACTTTACACGTCCCCACGTGTTAACACTTGCCCATACCTTACTGTGGTGTTTTAGAGCTGGGTGTAAGACAGATGTAAACTCTAGAATACAGTGAGTCCCAAAGAGTAATTGCTCCCCAACAAAGAAGCAGAGGTTCTCGGGGGTTAATTACAGTTAAGTTCTATAAGTTGAGGGACTTGTTCTGGAGCACTGTCTGACCTCTGGGGTGCTTGTGGTTGCCATTCTTTTCCCAGGAAGCACTAATGTGGGTGACCAGCTTCCCACTGGGCAGCTCTCAGTGGTGCCTTGGAGACGCACTGGTGTAAAATACACCAACAACGAGGCCTATTTTGATGTGATTGAGGAGATCGATGCAATCATTGACAAATCAGGTATGGAAGTTGCTCCTGGCTGACACAAGGGTAACTTGTGCTGAGAGTGCCTGAAGACAGAGTTTTCGAAGAGGCTCACCTTCCTCTACGTGTGGGAAGCTCTGTTTCTGTTTTACTCTGGATTGTTGCCATCTTGTACGTGCTGTTCAGTCAAAAATTTTACAGAGGTACCAAGATTCTCACTTGTCCTTGTTCTGGAGGTCTCATAAGCAATTTTATATTGGGGAAAATAGAAGAGGAGTGAATATTGCTTCTCTTAGTATTTGTGCATTTTAGTCTTGCTAGAGTTGGGAGCTGTTGTCTTTGGCCATTAAAATGGATATTGCTGGTGTCTGTTGTTCTTAATTGTTTGCATCTTCTAGAGAAGTCATTGGGAATGGGAAAAATGTTGAGCAGGCAACATAATGAACCATGACTTTTCATAAAGACAATAGATTTCCCTCCTGCCCACTGAGGGTTTTTCCACTTTGGGATTTTTTTGATCAGGCTCACAAAACTACCTGTGTTTGCTTTATCGTTGCAGGCTCCACGATTACTGCTGAAATCCAAGGGGTGATTGATGCTTGTGTCAAGCTGACTGGGATGCCAGACCTTACCCTCTCCTTTATGGTAAAGCTCAAGGATGTAACTTTACTGAAGTAATCTGAAAAGCATTTCCCAGCCCTGCTGCTAAGATCTGTCTTACACTGACAGATTCCAGCACATCAGAGTCTGGGTATGCCAAACAAAAAGAAAAAGAAATGATGATGGGAACTCATAGGGAACTGCAGCAACTTTGAGCCTAGACATTTTATTTTCAGGTTCTTTGTTTAAAAGCACTGGTTGCGTGTGCTGTGACTAAGTTTTTGAGCCTTTAGTGATGCTTTAGGCAGATATGAAGGGCCATCTTTCTCATGAGTACGCATCAAATGCAATTATTCAACATGACTTAAGTTTTCTAAAATAGGATAAAAAATACCCTAAGAAAGGACAGAGGTCCTTTGAGGTGGTGCTGCCTTCACAAACCTCGTGACTTTGTCTTTGCTGCAGAACCCTCGGCTGCTGGACGATGTCAGCTTCCACCCCTGCGTGCGTTTCAAGCGCTGGGAATCAGAAAGGATCCTCTCCTTCATTCCACCTGATGGAAATTTTCGCTTGCTCTCCTACCACGTCAGTGCTCAGAAGTAGGTGATGAATGTAGTGAAATTTGGATCTTTCTGGCCAGGGAGAGGATAAAAAAAGGGAACTTTTAAGTATCAGGTGGTGTGTTGTGCCAAATGAAGTAGAGGGGCACGATAACTTGCATTTTGCCTGGTTTAAAACACGTTTTCTCCTTGTTTGGAACAGTGATTCTGTAATTTCTTTTTGGCCAGCCAGCATTTTTCAAAGAGTAGTAGAAGATAAACAAACTAGAGAGGGAAAGAATTAGGGAGTGGGGAGTAATCAAGCTGTTGATTTCCTGCGCTTATAAAAAACTTTAAGAATAAAACAAGATGAAGAGAATTGTAATTAAGACTTGAGAATGGGATTCTGACTTTGCCCTTAGATCAAACAAATGGGTGTAGGATTTCCTTCCCTTTTAGGCAGATTGGCTCCCAGTGTTTTCAGTGCATCAGGAAAAGCAAAGGATGGACAAGGACTTTTTGGATCTGTCTCTCTTCCAGTCTTGTGGCAATTCCTGTCTACGTGAAGCACAACATCAGTTTCCGTGACAGCAGCTCACTGGGGCGGTTTGAGATCACCGTGGGCCCGAAGCAGACCATGGGCAAGACTGTGGAGGGAGTGATGGTCACCAGCCAGATGCCAAAAAGTGTGTTAAACATGACCCTTACACCCTCTCAGGGAACACATGTCTTTGATCCAGTTACAAAGGTGAGAGCAAAGGTTAGATAGTGGTTTTTTTTAATTTTTAGGAAAACGCAGTCGAGCTGTTCCTGCTTCCACGGGCATTTCCAGGAACGCTGCTTTGCTGAAGGCAGTGTTACAAATTTCTTACAATGCCTTACAAACTTGTGTATATCTAGTTGGCATGCCTAGTACTGCATGTTAGACTTGGTCCTTGGCAAACACTGAGGCTTGGTTGGTGGGTTTTCATTTGGTTTGGGGTGTTCCGTTTTTGTTGTTTGAGTTCATTTAAATTTAAATCTGATGGGCTTGTCCATGGGGTCTTTGGCACAAGTAGTGGAAATATCATTCGTGGAAGGCTTTTGGGGGGTATCTGCTCCTTAAGCTTGTGTCTGTCCAATATGAAAGGCGACGTACTAAGAAAAAGATATTTTTCACAAAGAAACACTAAAAGCTGTCATTGGAAGGGGACTCTTCTTTAGAGGTTGTTACAGCATTTCTGTTTCACTGCTGAATTTCCTGTTCCTTCCAGTTACTGTCATGGGATGTGGGGAAAATAAACCCCCAGAAGCTGCCAAGCCTGAAGGGCAGTGTGAGCCTGCAAGCTGGGACATCGAAACCAGATGAAAACCCCACCATTAACCTGCAGTTTAAAATTCAGCAGCTGGCTATATCTGGTAAGTGACTGTCAGGTAAAGGAGGGGAATGTTCTCTGCCTGACCAGTGCTCATTCTGCGCATAGCTGAAGTAGCTTTGCAGGCCTTCTAAAGTGCCTTCTACCTGAAACATGTTCCACAAGCCAAAAATTGTCTGCTTTGACTACAGATACGTGGATTTGTTCTTTCTGGTGCTCTGTGAAGCAATTTACTTACATTTCCTTGCATTTGGTGCTTACAGAGCTATAAAGAATTTTAGGGTATGGATGTGTTTGTAAGGAATGATTCTGACATTAGGCAGTTGTCAGCTTTTCTCTGTTCTGTTCACTGCTTGCTAAAACTTGCCCTGTGCTTTCTGCCCCTTTAGTGTCACTTTCTGTCCCCTTCTCCTGAAGGCCTGTCTGCTCTGTTTGTGGCAGCATCCGTCTCATGCTGTGTTTGTTTGCCTTTAGGACTGAAGGTGAACCGCTTGGACATGTATGGGGAGAAGTACAAGCCATTCAAGGGGATAAAATACATGACTAAGGCTGGCAAGTTCCAAGTCCGAACCTAGAGGATCCTGACAGCGAGGAAGAGCACTTCTCCTGTTTCCCCTGTCCCTGGCTGTTGGATGCAGCCTCTTTCCCCATCCATCTGTTTAGGGTTGCTCCCTTGTCTGTAGTAGCATGAGCAGGAAAGCAAGTACTTATGCTGCTGGAAAGCAGGGGAAGGTAAGGTTGACCCGAAACCACCTCATCTCTAGCTGAGTCCTGAAGTCTTTGGAATAACAGTGGATGGGAGAAGTGTTCAGGTCCCTTGGGATTAGTGAGTCAGCTGTGTAAGCTTGTATCACCTTCATTTTGCTGTCTTAGAGGAAATTCCAGGTATTTATTGCCTTTTGTATCTCCTCTTCCTAGTATTTGGTTTGGCTTTTATCCCTTTGTAGATGATCCAAAGCTGAATTTCCACAAACTTCAACTCCAGTGTGATGATCAGCACCTGCCCTTCTCCATCTCTGTGTGTTAGGATGGAGAGCTGTATAGTTCTTGGCAGCAGGGAAATCATCTTGCCTTTCTGCCTCAGAGGGGCTGGAGAAAGTGGAAGGGTAGATTGTTCCACCCAGGACAGCTAGTTGAGAAGCCTGAGATTGAGGATGGTGCCAGAAGGAGGAAGGGAAGAAGTGGATGCTTCTTCTAGATACTTCATGAGCCATCTTGGTCATCAAGTATCTTAAATCTCTGAACACAGACTTGAAATGCATTCAAGTCTTGTAACTGATGTGTGGTGGCATCTCAGTGTAATTCTGCTTCTCTTGTTATTCCATCAGTATTTGAAGGTAGGAATTCTCCCAGCTGCTTGGGGGAATCAGACGAGACTGGGAGAGGAATTTCTGTGAAGGCACAGCACTGCTGCAAATTGCAGCTGTGAGTAAATGAAGATAATCACTGTCCCATAACTTGTTGGAACCTCTTTCTGCCACTGCTTGCCTACTGCAGATGAAGGCGATACTGCTGTTCTCCTGCTCACTGACGTCCTTCTTAGACATATTTGTGACCTGGTACCTTCGTAGTGTTCCTGCCTGTCCTACCTCATTCCTGTTCCTGTACCAGTCCGGTGCTGTGCAGTGGATTCAAGGATTGCTCACGGGGACCATCTCCTCTGCAGGAGCTGCTGCTCCCCGTGCCCGTCCCAGCCTGTGGTACCTCCCTGTGTACAGCAGAAACAGGAGGTGGGAGGCACCTGCACTGTTGGTATTGTCTGTGACCGGCTCTTTGGCCACCACATGCCAGTGTGTTGTCTCTGTGGGAGCTGCTGTACCTGTGAGCACACACGTGTGTGGCTGTGGAGTCCAGCAGGTACAGCCCCTGAAGGAGGGATGGCTTCTGCTGTGGGAGGTGTGTGATGGAGACTTGCAGTGGGTGAGTGGCATCATGCTTGTGGAGCTGCAGGTTCCAGGGCTCCAGAGGAATGCCAGAGCAGGTGGCACCTGCTGAGGTGACATTACTGCTGAGCATGTTCAGTGCAAATAAAACCTTCAACAAGGGCATCAATAAAATTAATTTTTACATGTCATCTGTGTCATTCCAGTGTGGTTTGTGCAGGCTTTACGAGAAATATGCAGGGTATTTGAGGAGGAAGGTAAACTATGCCAATTGGATTGTGAATAGTGGGTGCCTTAGGGAGATAAATGGCTTAATGCAGTTGGGATTGTAAGCCAGGGACCAAGTCACTGTCTGACAAGCTCAAATTCACTACTTTCTTGGTAATTTTTCTTAGTGTTTCCCAGAAGGAGTGCTGAGCATTTCCTGGAACCTCGGTGAAAATGTCTTTAGGAGAGCAGCTGAACCATTTTTGTTGACTGGGTAGGGTGGCAGGCTCAGGGTAGGGCTTTGATTATGAAGACAATGAAAGACCTCATCACCTTCCTCAAGTACTGATACTGTCCTTTGGCTTTGTAGCTTTGTTTTTTAAAGGATCTTGTCTTCCCTGCTGAAGTGATTCACGTTACTCAAGGTTTTGAAAGGTTTGTTATGTACATAAAGGCATCTGGCCCTTGTAACAGGCTCTCTGTATCAGTCTGAGACGGCTGCAAGGTCCTGGGGCATGAAAGATGAAGCAGGGCAGAAGGGGGAATCGGGGAACAACATTAATGACATGAGTTTGTAGATAGAAGGACTTTTGGGGAGGAAACATGAGGGGTAGCTGTGTACCTCAGTCACCATGAATGCTGATGCTGACTCGGGTTCTGAAAGACCTTGAATATGACAATAGCAACTGCAAAGTCAGGGGAAAGTAAGCGAGCAGATGGCAGTGGCTGTTCTTAGACCTTGTCTGAAGATGGTGCTACTGTGTCCTGGAAGAGGACAAGTAGGGATAAAAACAGAATAAGAAGTGGAAAAGTTGATGTTGTAAAGATGGAAACATTTTATTGATGGCTGTTAGATCACATTGAGTTCAAATACTGTATTTAATAGACTATTTGAGTTGCAAAACAAGTGTTCCTGAGGACACTTGTGTTACTCAGTGGAACAGTTGTGACTGTTTTACAGGCTGCAGGTATTTGGCAGGCTTGGGAATGCCAGGAGAGTGAGGCACGAGCACTTGGAAATGGGTTTAGGGGAGATGAATGGATATTAACTTGTATTCTTCTCAACATTAATAATAAAATAAAGTTATCAACAATTAAAAAAAATTACACCAAAACCCTGAACTGTGACTCTTCATTAAAAAACATCTTGGGGGTTTTTGTCCCCTTCCACTGTTGTTGAACTGACTGGACTTACACCACTGTTGCTCTGAGGGCATTTTCTAAGCTGGTAGCTGGAAGATCACAGACCATTTGTCAAGTTTCCATTTACAAGGCCCCTTTTACCATCCTTAACCAAATCTCTCCTGTACTTTCATAGTAAGGCTCTGTATTTGACTGTAGCTAGTCTGCTATCAGAGAGCTCCTTAGAACTGAGAGGGTAAACATTTTGAGTTAACAGTGTTTTGAATTTCCCAAGTACAACAGACTGGTTGGTACTAAAGCTGAACTGCTTTTGTTCCCTCAGCATAATGTTTTCCTTTTGTAAAACAGTAGTTACACCTGCTTTCTCTTTCTAAAGCAGTTGGACAAAAGAGAAGCTTTCAAAGAGGCTTCTCTCCTCGGATGTGCACAGATGCCACTCAGTGTCACACGGCAGCTGCAGTGCAAGGCAGTAAAGCTGATTACTGAGGGTCTGGCTCGTGGGGATTGGCTGTACCTGCCCTGTCTTCTGTTAAAGGACAAAGGCAGCCTTGTGACATGTGATTTGGCCTTTTACTTGTGGATATAAATCTAGCAGGCACTTAAAGCTGCTACCATTACACTTGTCCTTTGTTCTGCCCCACTGCCCTGAAAAGAGAGCTTTTGCTTTTGAATCAGATGATAATGCATAGAAATTTGATAGTCAAAAAGTATGCACTGATTTTCTGTGGCAGATCAGGCCGACGTTAATATTTTTACCTATTCCTTTACCAGGAGGAAAAGCAAGTGGAAGAATAGAATGTCCTAACAAGCATGCCATCCTGGATTCGCTCAGAGAGTTTAAGCTCAGACTCGGTTAATTAATCAGTTCCAAACTATAAAAGCAAGTAGTATATTGATCTGGAAATAAGCAGCTCATGCCTACAGCTTTGTTCTTTCTATTGGAGTCAAGCTGAAACCAGCTTCAATTACCCAAGTCAAATGTTATAAGGGCAGAGCTTAAGTCTGACTGGAATGTCTTCTGATTTCACAGCCAAGTAAGGAGGGAAATGAAGTTTTCAGGAAATTAAATCTGTCCTCTTTGCCTTCAGTTTACACTCATTTCCAAAAAAACATATCTGCTTCGGGGATGCATGATGTCCTCTCTTGGTTTATTCTTTTGGCCCAAAATTGATTTTAAACTGTACTCATGTGATTTGATGCAAGTAGAAAGCTTGGGGATGCTGGGGGAAAAGGAGGATTAGTTTCTGATAACCTGTAATAAGGAAAGGAGGGTGATTTGGGAACGTGCCCTTCTCACACACTGCAGTTTGTCTTCCCGTTGTACTGAAAGCCTGTGGACAAACAGGAAGCCCTGTCAGCATCCTTAAGGCACCAGAAGGAAGTTGTGAGGGCACAAGACTGCGAAGAGTTCATGTTTCTTTCTCAGGGCTCCGTGGTGTCCTGAATCCAGCCAAGGTAACGACTCACGTTTGTGTAAACACCAGGAATGTCCTTGCGGCCACAGCCTATCCCCCAGCTGATGATCCCAATCACGTGCATCCGCTCATCCTTCATGCACACCAGGGGCCCTCCGGAGTCGCCCTACGGAGAAGGAGCAGATTAGTAACAATCTCCTTTTCTGTTTGTTTGTTTCTGTGTTGGTTTTTCGCTCCCACTGTCTTTAGTGGTGCACTGGGTGTTTGCTGAAATGCCCTCTGTGGTGTGCTCACAAGTCAAGGGCCCTTAGGAACAGCACTTCTACAGAAATCACTCTCGTGTTACAGACTCTCTCAATGCTCCTCATGGGGAGAGACCCAAAAGAGATGTAACACTGAAGTCTAACTTTGTATGGTGCTCATTTATGGAATGTAGGTGAGATGTCGATAAGAAGAAAAAGAGGAAGGTTGTGTGTAACAGTAAAGCAAAATTATTAAAGAGCTGTTCAAACAGAAAGGATGTGGAGTGAATGCATGCCCTCCTCTTTCCTCATGTCATAGCTGCTCCTTCGCCACCATCTTTCAGCCTTTATTTTTCTTTTCTCTACTTTTCAGTAGAGAGGCACCCCCTTCCTCCTCCAGAACCTCCTGCTGAGTGTTTTGCATGCTCACATAACAGAAAATATTAGGAAATGCTGGGGTGGATTTTCCTGTTCAGTTTTGTGGAATTTCCTGTATTTGGGATTTTCAGCCTGTGTTGCTCTGGTTTGATTGGCTGAGTGTGCCCTGCCTTCCCATGTACGAGGGGCAGGGGAAGGAAAAAGAGGAGCCAGCAGTTCTGTTCTGTTCTGTTGTGTTCAACAAAAGTCTCCTGGAACTGCCACGTAGGCAGACCCAGAACTTCTCTGAACTGTTTTCTGAAGATTTTGTTTGGTTAGCTCAGACTACCAGGGACAGAGAAAAGAAAGGGGCAAGGGAAAGAGAAGAGGAAGAGAACTGGGTTTACCTTGCAGGCATCATCCAGGTGCCTCGTGTCTCCTGCACACAGCATGTTGTCCGTGACTGTGCGGTTGTCCAGGTGCTGTGCTGTGCAGCGGCTGGCCGGGAACAGTCTGACATGGCCTTCCTTCAGGCGCTCGGAATAGAACGGAGAGACTGGAAGGAAAACGACAATATATATGTCCGTGTGTGCACACACATGTTTTAAAAGCATTGCAGTTCGGTTTCTGCAGTTTAGAGGAGCATAAACAGAAGGAGCTCAGTGGCTAAATGAATATTTCCCTGCCAAAGGGTCTTTTTTATATCTTGGGTGTTCCACTTTGCCAGTAAGAATAGCTTAAATCTAAATGAGAGAGAATGTTGTTTCTTCAGGAGGCTTTAGCAAGTTAAAGAGGTTTTTCTAGGCTCCAAATTAAAGACTGCTGGGTGGATAAGTCAGCTTTGCACAGTTACATCAATCAAAATGAAGTCACAGGAAGTGCCTATGAAAATGCCTTAACTGTATGAAACAGGGTCCTGACTTTTTAATATTAGACTTGCACAAACAAAAATCAGATGCCCTGTCATACACAACACTGAGTAACTGGATAGGAATTTACACTTATTTTGGAATGGAAGAGATTTGGTTGGTTGGTTGGTTTGGATACTGGGTTTATGTACAGCTGCAGTTGCACAAAATTGAAAGTTGGCAAGATAGTTGTTATTCAGTCTAGTTTTGAGTTACAGTTGCAGCATCCTTCCCTCTCAAAGAGTTTATCCTGTACTCCCTGTAAACAATGCTGAGGACAAGCTTTAAAAGCACTTTAAAAATCTGCAGCTGTATGGTACAACAAACCTTGACAGGAACAGATTTCTGTCCAAACTACAATATCTAAACGTACTGAGTACAGCAGAAATGTGGCAGCTGCGACTGCAAATGTGCTGTCTTTCCTACCTTAACCATTGTCCCAGATTTTTAGTTTTGTACTGTGGAGAGTATCAAGGAAGACTCTACTGGCCCACACAACTGACAGAACCCAGATGAATGAAATAACTTACAGCAAAACTTGCTTTCGAGTAACTCCTACTTACACATCCATTTTGTGGTGCCCATATAAGCCAATCTGACACTTTAGACATCCAGTAATGCTAAAGGCTTGAATTCTTTGAGGGCAGGGGACTCAAGCTTTGGACAGACTATCTTCTACTTACATTCCTCATATCTGCCATAGCCAGAGATCTCACACTCGGTCCAGTCAGGCAGCTGCAGCTCTGGCGTGGGGAGGCAGGCAGCTCGCACAGTGTCTGTCTCAACAGCACAGGTTTCTGCATCTGAGCTCAGCTGCAACAGAGCTGAGGAGGCAGAAAACAATCCCCACTTCATTAACCACTATTAAACTTGAGCCAACTGTGAGCTTTCCAGCCCACAAGGTCAGAAAAGTTCTTACCAATGTCATTGTCGAAATTTTCTGAGTCAAATCTCTGATGGACAACATATTTCTTCACTTGAAACTTTTGTTCATTTTCCTCGGGAGTGGCTCGGGAAGTCCTACCCAGCACAATCTTCAGCTGATTTGTACTAAAGCTGGACAACAAGAGACTCTCTGTTCTCGTGTTAACTAGAGGGGACCCTTCCCTTCAAGATGTGTTGTTGGAACTTCTGCTTTTCTCATTTTAGCACTATTACTACTTTGTTACCAGTCACCCTCGGGTGACCTATTTGGCTTCATTTCTGTGCTATTTGCTTACAGCCATCATGGCAAAGCTCCTCTGCCAGCCCCTTGCTGTTCTCAAGTTTCAGATGGCTCTGCATGTGTATTGACAACTTTGTTCTTCTGCTATTTGATATTCTGCTGTGGTACCTTGGTGCCATGCTGCTAGTTTGCACAATAAATGCCTCTCTGTAATGCTCAGCACAATTAACTATAATCTTGAGAGCAGCCTGGCTTACTGGGATAAAGAGGGTTTTCTCCAAGGCTGTACTGGATGCTTCCAGTTTCCAGATTGTGTTTTTCCCCCAGATAGTGCTGAATCCTCAACTTACCCTTCCTCAAAACAGTGAGCAGCTGACAGAACCCAGCAGGAGCTGATGAGAGTCCCTCCACAGAGGAAGTGCTCCCCGGGCAGCCGGCGGTAGGTGACGAAGATGGCAGCCTGCCACGGGTGGGCTGCGATGTCTGCGGAGGAGCCCCCTCTGATCCTGAACTGCCGGGCCCTGCGCTGCCGTAAGCCACAGCTGGCTGGGGATGACAGACCCAGAAACAGGCTTTTGGTTCGGGCACTCTGGCTCTGAGTCTGGGTTAAGAGCCTGTTAGTCACCAGTGCATGTTGAGGCAGCCTGCTGTGAACTGTTTAGTATCTGACTCACTCCTGTTTCCTAGGAAACTCGTATTCTGATTTGAAAAATACAGTAAGGAAACCCTGCCTTTCCTGTCCTCCATTTCTGCAGTCTTCCCTTCTGGCAGAGAGAAAGGCACTTCTGTGAGAGTGGAGCTACAGAATATCTTCCTATTCCAAAAAGCTTTTTTTTTTTAACCCTCCAGCTCTTATTTTACTGTAAGAGGCTTGAGTTTAATACAGATGGCATGCAGGACTGTAATGCCTCAAAGAAAGAGAAGAATCAGGAGTGCTAATATCCTTACAGCAAGTAGGCACATTGCAGTACTCCCATGTCAGCTGATTTCCTTTCCGGACATGGCACCAGGGCTTGCTGTCATTGTCAGGATTCCTGCAGCACAGGAAAGAGAAGAGCTTTTTGTATTATCAGATCTGCAGGGAGTTTGTGGAGACCTAAAGGTGGCAGGCTGCAACCCCAGTGTATTCTTTTTGATTTTTCTAGAGATACAGAGGGCCCTGAGGGCACATGGAATTTGCATTTATGGAGTCTGATGTTAGAGAAGCAGAGATAGGTCAGGCAGAACAAAATTACTACTGCAAGTGAGCTTCATTCCCAGCAGGAATGTATTTCTTGTGCTTTAATAATCCATCTAAAGACTAAAGCCCCGCCTGAAGAGTACCACAAGACAGTTTTGTGGGATTTTGTTTATTCTATACCCGACACTTACCTGCAGAAATTATGACTACCAAGGCCCAGCTGGTAAGCATCTGTTCTCCAAGCAGTAAATCGCTTGTTGAAAAGGATTACAGAATTCCACCTCAAACAGGTAGCTCCAGAACTGGTAACACTGTGGCTGCCTCGGTAATCTGTGCCTCTCCCAGATCTGCAGCTGGTGCTCATAACTTCAACGAGAAAGCTGCACATTAACCCACGGATGGAACCCTTCAGTCATTCCTAAGTGTGATTTCTGTCAAGGCATCTCTCTATTAACCAGACACATCTCAGTCTCTCGGTGTCATACACATTAAAATCTTACATATAATTTAACATGAGAGTCTCAGCTTTTCAGGCTACAGAAACAGCACGAGTCTACAGCGAACCCTTATACATGCAGTGAATAATGGAAACTCCAAAGTCCCTTCCCTGTCCCCCTGCACGTACCTTTTGAACAGGAGGGCACACTGCAGTGTTCCCAGGTGTACCTTCCCCCTTTATAGATATAGCACCAAGGTCTGGAGTCCTCATCTGGGTTTCTGAAAGAGTTATGAAATTATGCACCGTTATCAAGCTGTTGTCAGTAGTCCTATGTCTGCCATCTAGTCTGGTAGCTTCATCCTGCTCTGCAGTGAAGACATGGACTGACCCATCAGAAGTGTTTGGATTCCTGTTTTAACTTGGAGTGCAGGGAGGTGAAGATGAGATGGCCAGTAGCCAGCAGGGGTGGACAGCATGTTTGTGCAGTTTAGTTCATGTGCATGAAGCACAATATTTTTACAGTTTTGACTGGGATCTGGAGCTGCAAGAAACTGAATTACAAATGGAGTTTTAGGCACTGAAAAAGGACAAGAGAAAGACTGTGGGATGAGAGGTATCTGCATCTTTTAGTCTGTCATAAGCATCCAGTCTAGATAGATCTGAAGTTCAGATATGCCCCCAGAAGCAGCAATTGCTGCTCATGTGCTGGGCCATATCTGCACCTGCTTGGTATCAGACTATAGCAAACAGCTGTTCCTTTGCTCCAAGCTCTTCGGATGGGCTGATGCCTCTGACCTGTGTGCCATCAGCCCCTCACCTGCAATAGTTGTGATTGCCTAATCCCAGCTCAGCAGCATCTGCTCTTTGGCCATTGTATGTCCAGTCCATCAAGTCATTGCTACTCCAATTTAAACATTCAGTTCCACTCTCTGTCATGCTCCATGTACCCCTGTATGTTACTCCAGCATCTTTGTAGCATTTAACTTCAGTATCTGAACATAAGGGAACAAAATGTTACCGAAAGGACAACATCCCAATCCTGCTTCCCCAGTCTCTGTTCTGTTCAAACTTGGCTCTCAGATGTCTTGTCTAGTAAGTCAGTGAAAATGCCTTGTCAGCAGACTGTATGTGTATACAAAGGTGTCTTCAGCTACAAAATTTAGTTTTATTAAGAGATGCTGAGAACAGCCCAGGTGTCCTTAAAAGTTCTTTGTAGTATTAGTTTTAGAATAAAAAGAGGCAACTTAATAGAGAGCCTAGAATATAGCAGGAGCTTCTGGGTACCTCATCCTTCTGCACTGCATAGCTCAGCCCAATCACTGTTCACAGGAACCGATGTGCTGTACTCACCTATTTCACACTGCTTCCCTGAGAAACCTTGGTGGCACTGGCAGATGAAGAGCTGTGGGGAATAATATGCCTGTGAACATTGGCCCCCATTGTAGCATTTATTTCTAGCGCAGGCTGTGGAATAAGCAAAAGCCAGGAAACACTATTAGGTTTCATAGAAGCAAGAAGCTGGCAATGTATACACATCTTTCCTTTCCTCTCAGTCTCCTTTAGCCTGTTGTGGTTTTCCCTACCTCCCTGGTATTGCCATGTGCTTACCGCCTTTTTGTGTAATGCCGACATTCTCCTTTGCTCCATTCTCTCCACATATGCTATTAGGAGACTCCCCAGCCCCTTGCCCGCTCCCACTCAGTCCTGCCTGAGTCAGGGTATATTGGTATTTTCATTTCTATCCTCTTTCAAGCCAAATTTTCTGTGCAATAACTCCGGCCCTGACTGTGAAGTTCTTGAGGGTGATTAGACAGACAATCTCTCATCCCTCTCCATGTCCTTTCTCTTCTCCTTTGTCATACTCACCTCTGACAGGCACTGTGTGGCAGCGACTCCGCCCGCTGTCACACCTACAGTATTCTATTCTGCTCCCTGAAAGCCTCAGCCAGGTCCACCCGTGCTGGGAAATTTCTCCAGATGAACTGTCTTTGCAAACGGCTGCAATTGGAGAAAGGAAATCCTCTTTTAGAGATTCGGGGAAAAGACCTGGCTGAGCCAAAGGACTCCCTTTTATTTCCAGGAGAAGGGTATCTGTGAAGGGAGCACCTGTCTAACGGGCTGCCCTTTCCCTCCTCAGACCACAGCTGTCCCATGTCTCTCACTGCTGTGCTGCTGGAGTTACTGTTCCACTACTGACCAGCCTTGTTTTCTTTGAAGAAGAGCAGTGGGAGGGGAAAACTTCACTGAGTTGTGGATGATACTAATGGTCTGGTATTTTGCCTTCTGAATCTCTCACTCAGACAACCATGACAAACAGCTTTCAGGCTCCGCTCCTGTAGCATCATTTGCTTCCACCTGCCACGTTCATCACGCTCCAGGTCACAGGGTTGTAGTTTCCTGGCTTACCTCTGGGTCTGGCTCCCCGTCTGAAACGTGTGAGCAAGCCCTGCAAGCAAAGAAGGTTCATTCTGTGAGTAACTGCTCTCTTAAAATAACTGAGAGAACAAGTGCCTACAGAGAGTCAGTCTTCTTCTGGAGGTCATGTGAATCAGGGAAGCCATTCCAGAGGCACAAAAATCTCACCTGGCAATGAGTAGTCAGGACTGCTCCCACCAGCAGGAGGACACATGGGAGTTTGCCTTCCATTCTGAGTGTTTTCTACATCAGCTCCAAATCTCAAGTTATCTATAGAGACAAAAACTAAGATGTTGAACAAAGGGGTTTTACAATGCAGTTCAGTCTGTCCAAAGTTAGTTTGCATCACATGCCACATCCTTTCTTCCCCTTATTTCTGCTGTCCCTGTCCAGGCTATCTCAGCTTATAGTGCTGCCACCTTTCCTGCTCCTTTCCCCCTCTCCATGTGGGATGCCTGTCCATCCACTGGTGGCTGCTGTCCCACTGTGCTTGGAAAACTGGTAACAGATGTTGCCAGATGTTTATTTTCAGTTTTGGGAAAGGTACAGCTTAGACCAGTCCATCGGAATGTTCCGAACGATAAGCCCCATCAAACTGAAACCATATGGCTGTCTGAAAAACACCACGTTCACAAGACTCCAAGCAGAAACCTGCAATGTGCTTTCTAGCAGGACTCCCATAAACAGTGTGTGCCTTCTGATCTCAGCCTGTACTTCCTCTCTGATCAAAAATACTACAGTGAGAAGTCAAAGACTTAGATGTGATGTTCCGACATTTTGATTTGATTTGACACTTTCAAGTACATTAGGACATAAAAGACACACGATACCCTGAATTTGTCTCTCTTTGCTGAAGAATCAGCAGAAGGAATACTTACAATCCTACCTATTAATTTATGATTGATAACAGCCCTTCTAAGCAGTGAGAGTGTGAGCATTATCTTACCAATGTGGACTAATACCTAAAAAAGAGATGTAACTTATCAAGGTTGAACAAAAAGTCATTAATCACAGAATTACTTTGGTTGGAAAAGACCTTAAAGATCATTGAATCCAACCATGAAACCAACACTGCCAAATCCACCATTAAACCACGTCCCCAAGTGCCACATCTACAGGTATAGAAACGTAAAGTGGCTCTCCTCCCTCCCAATAACACAGCACGTCCATTCCAGATGCTTTGATTCGGCATCTATAAGGCTAATAGCTTTCTTGATGATCAACAGCTATCTTGATTTAGTTCAAGCAACAGACTGCAGCCCCTTGCTGCCTTTTCCTGCCTTCCGGAGAAAGTGCTTTTGTATCCCTTTTCTGAACTGAGCAGACAAACAGCAGACTCGTACTACTTCTCCTTAAAAGTATAACAGACAGACCTCTAGTTTGGGGGGAAAGAGTTAAAAAAACCAGCCAAACAAAAGTAAGATGCTGTAGTCTTTGAAAGCATTGGAGGAAATGAATATTTCAAAATCTGGCTTTGTTTTGGGAATCATTCTCAGTATTCCTGTGGTTTTTGGCCACATTTAAAGAGAAGCATGTTTAGGGAGAACTGAAGATGACCCCCTCTCCTCCTCCTCTTTGTCCTTCCATTATCCTGGTTTGGAACCTGGGGTGAGAGACATAGTCTGACCTCCTCCCACGAAGATTAGATAAATTCTTCTTTTTCAGCTAGTTCTCTGGATCTGCTTACCATCACAGTATTTGTCCATAACTCTTCCTTTGCTTTAAGTTCCTTTGCTAATGTTCCTTGTGCAGGAGATTCCTCCTTGCTTAACAGGTCAGAGCCTGAGGCTGTTGGCTCTTTCAAGAAAGCTTCAGCTTTCTTCAAACAACTGAAAGTTAGCAGCTTTACCCACATTATGAATCTCTTCAAAAGCTGAAAGGCAATAGCTCAGTTAGGTAACTACCATGGTGATTCAGTGGGATTTATTAAATAATACTATCTAATAGTAGTTAATGACTTTGATGTTGAAAACAGGAAATGCACTTCTTGAAACAGGTACAAAGCAGTACCTACCTTTTTGCTTTTTCTCTTCTGTATTGTGATTATTTCCTTTCCAGACCAGTCTGTTTTTGTGTTTTCTATGTCTCTGCTCTGATTTCTCTGAACAGCTCCTGTCCTACTTACAGCTCCACTCGAGGGGGTGGAGACTCCCCGGGCTGTGCTGTCCACATCCCACCCCTTCCCAAGCATCTGGGGATGGTCCAGGCGGGCAGCTGGTGTCCACAGTGTCGGGAGGGAGCCTGTGCAGGACGCGAGGGAAGCTGCTGTACTCTGAGTAGAGACGTTTGGCAGAGAGACCTTGACCTGCATGTGGAGCAAACTTCAGATAGAAATAAAGAACAGCATGTTGGGGACCAGAGAGTTAAATGTTCACTGCTACTGCCCATCCTAGTAAATGAAGATCTACTCCCCAGGGTGTGGTCATGAGGTATTCAGTTATCAAAGTGTGGCAGACAAATCTGAGTTATCCGTTTAAGAGCTGATTTTAGGGCTGGGTTATGAAAACAGTCAGCGATGCAACTGTTAAGAGTAATGGATGTGTCCTAACTACTCACAACTGATTCACTAGCAATCGGGTCCCACAGAATTTGGCGTGAGCACAGACACAAGAACTGGTGTTCTTATGAGGGACCTCTGTCTTCAGGAATTCACTGCGTGGAGTCCTCATTTGGGAAGCATGGCAATGGTTATTTTGCATAATGGTAAAGATGGATCACTGGCTACTCTGTAAGTTTAGTTCTTCTCTGTAGAGGAATCTGTGTTAAGATAATCACATGCATTTCTCCAGGAGTCACAGTGCTGGTGGTAACATTGCTGACAAAAATCTGAGTCAAGGGTAGCTGCTTTTGACTGTTTCCAGAAGGGACTCCCAGGTGCTGAGAAAAAGATGACTGAATACTGCTGAGTGAGCGGGGGCTAATTTATTTCCTTTTTAAAAACAGCACCCATTTGCTACTGGACTTCTAGATTAAAGATGCTAACAAACTAATAGCAGTGGGGAGAAGAGCTCAGAAACTACCTCCTGACTTTTCACAGTTTAAGGCCAACTATACCCTGTCCCCAGAGCGTTGTGCCATTTGCACTGCTTAACACATTTTAGGAAAGGCAGCGATAACGGCGTGCGCCCTCTGTAGCACCATCTACAGGCTCTCCTCTAAGCTGACCGTGTCTCGGGGGGGTTTCAGCAATGACACTGCTCAGCGTCAGCGACGAACTGTGACACTGGGACACCCCCGCGGGCCGCCGCCCCCCGCGGGCCCCGCTGTGCCCGGCAGGGCTCGGAGCGCACCTTCCCTCCCCGGCGGCTGAAGCCCCTCGCGGCCGGAGGGAGCAGCACCCGACCCCGCCGGGACGCCCGGGACAGCTCGAGGGGCGCA
>VZRE01013146.1:133937-153201 GCA_013396775.1 Cephalopterus ornatus
GGGGCCCGGGGCTGCCCGCGGCCGGGCCGGGGGCCCGCCGTGCCCCGCGGGGCGGGTCTGGCGGGCGCTGAGGGAAGAGGCCGTCGGGGGATCCCTTCCGGGAGCTCCGCGGGGCCGGTGCGCGGCAGTCCGCGCTGAAGCAGGGCTGGCGCTGTGCCTCGCCCGATACTCCGGGGTCCCGCTGCCGTCTGTGCGAGGCTCGTTGCTGTACCCTCCGGGCACATCTGCAGTGCATACGCCTCGAAGGAGTGCGCTGTCTGCACGTGAAATGCAGTGAGTTAGGATGAGTCTAGGACCGTGAAGGATGGACGAATTGCAGACCTTTAGAATCCACTAGTTCAGTTTCTAAAAGGACTAGTGACCACGTAGGACTTGGAGTGATGGCCATGAGCGTGTGAAACTCTATAGCAGTTGCAGCACATCACGTGTACGTGCCTTATTTTCATTCCTCAGACTCAACCATCCCAATGTGGTGGCTGCCCGTGATGTCCCTGAAGGGATGCAGAAGCTGGCACCAAATGACTTGCCCTTGCTGGCCATGGAGTACTGCCAAGGCGGAGACCTCCGCAAGGTGAGGGCCCTGATAAGGTGACCAAGGGCTGGATCAGCTTCTCATCTCATCCTAGGTGTTCTGCTGAAGTTTTCCCTTAAAATCTTTGTTTTCACATCCTGATGCTTCCTAGTCATGGCATCAACAGATGAGAATTTGTGGGACTGTGAGCCTCGCTCAGGATAGAGGAGGGAAAGCTTACATTGTGTTGTTTACTTGCAGTACCTGAATCAGCTGGAGAATTGCTGTGGCTTGCGGGAGGAAGCCATTCTCATCTTGTTGTCTGATATTGGTGAGTGGCTGCAGTACCTCTAGCTGTCTGAACTAGGGAAGCCCTTTTAGTGCTGAATCCACTCTACAAATATGCAGCAGTGACCTTAATAACTACATCTTAGTCTGACCTTTTATGATCACCTCCCAAAGGTCTTGGGAGGTCCCTGCTCACTTGAAACTAGCCAGCATTGTTACAGTTTACAAGAAGGACGGGAGGGAACACCCAGGGAGAAAACTGCTTATGTCCAGAGGTGTTTGATGCTGACTTTTCTCTTGCACTTACGTGTTTCATTGTATGTTTCATTGTACGAGATTTGACCCAAAAGCCATGTTTGCAGTAGGAAGAACTGTTAATTATGCTCTTAGAAGTGGCTTTTTCTGTGTCTCAGCTTCTGCTCTCAGGTACCTTCATGAAAACAGGATCATCCACAGAGACTTGAAACCAGAGAACATTGTGCTGCAGCAAGGAGAGCAGAGGGTAAGCAGAAACCAGGTGTCTTTACCTGCACACACAAGTAAGCGTAAGAGGAAGGTGTGTGTGCTTCCTGCAGTTCCGTGGTCCCTCTACAAGAGCACTCCACCCAGGGGGACAGCTGTCTCAAGTCAGTGTGTCAGGTGAACAGGATTCTGTGTGCAGCTGAGATGAAAGATTGTATTAGACACCTGTTTACATCTGACATTTTGACTTTCAACGGTTAAGGAGAGAATCAGGCTGTACTGATGGACCACAGGTTGGAAAGAGCTGGAGATATAACTGCTAAATGTGTGCCAAGCCCTTGACAACTTTACATATGTTGCAGTTTTAGGAATCTTCAGTAACCTCCCATTTCTGCTTCCATGTCTTCCTTGGCACCTTTCCTGCATACCTTTGAAGAGCTGAACCTTTTCTTTCTGGTGTATGATGTGCTTTTAACAGGACTTCCCCGTAGCATTCTTGTTCTCTGTTGTGTGTTTCAGTTAATACACAAAATCATTGACCTGGGTTATGCTAAGGAACTGGATCAGGGCAGCCTGTGCACATCCTTTGTGGGGACTCTGCAGTACTTGGTAAGGAAGGAATTCAGCTAGAAGAGCAGCTCCTGCTTTTTAGTTATCAAGCTTTGGGCTGGGATGAGGTACTTGTGCTGGTATGGGGTGCATTTGGGACGCTGCAGCGAGCAAAGGTGACCTTTTTTGGCTGACACTGTGTTTTCAGTGTCTGCCAGCTATGTCTGTTATAAATAAGGAGCAGGAGGGCCAGTGACCCGTGCAGTTCACTCTGGGAGGGCCTCAAAGCATCCATAACATCTTTAATCTTGAGTAGGAACATTAGTGAGCTGTTGAGGGACAGAGAGAGCCAAGAGATGGGTGGCTTTGTCTTACGTGTGTAACTGTCTCAGGCTCCAGAGCTGCTGGAACAGCAGAAGTACACGGTGACAGTGGATTACTGGAGCTTTGGCACACTGGCCTTTGAGTGCATTACAGGCTTCCGACCATTCCTGCCCAACTGGCAGCCAGTGCAGTGGTGAGTGAGCTGGGGCTGGGTGACAGGAGGGGACCCCATGTGTTTGTCCTGTTTACAGTCCCTTGATTCTCAGGACGATATCCCTGTGTTCCTTGCCCTTATGAGACTGACTCCCTTCACAGGAGTTGGACCTACCTGAGCAAGTTCAGCATTCCTGATACTTGCCCTCTGGGATAAGGTCTGACTCCTGCAGGGCAGGTAACAGAAACCAAAGTGGCATCTGTATTATATCTGTCAAGAGTGGCTTTAAGCTTTAAGAGCCTACTAACATGCAGGCTGGAAAAGCAGGTGATTGTTTCACCATTGAATGAAACTTGCTTGAATTCCTTAGGCATACAAAAGTGCGTCAGAAGAGCGAGCTGGATATTGTTGTTTCAGAAGACTTATCTGGAGAAGTCAAGTTTTCCAGCAGTTTACCCTGCCCAAACAATCTAAACAGGTGAGCACTGGAAATTGCCATGCTGGGATAAACTGATGCTTCTGCATAAGGACCAGGTTTATATTATACACCATATTAATCTGTGGATTAATTGAGTGCATGACACAGACAGTACTTGTGTCATTTGTCAGACTTGTGGAGTTGTGAGTCTCGGTTCCTGCCTTCTAAACCATGCATTTGTGATGGGGAGTGTTGGGAGATTGGGGTGGGGGGCAGCTGTTTGTCAGTCCTCCAGCAGAGACCAGGCCATGGGGTGACTGCAAATGCACTTCTTGTGATCCCCTTCTGATCTTGATTGTTCAGTGTTTTGTCTGCGAGGTTGGAGAAATGGCTGCAACTCATGTTAATGTGGCACCCACGTCAGAGGGGTACAGATCCTACGTATGGACCCTATGGGTGCTTCAAAGCTTTGGATGACATTTTGAACTTGAAGGTGAGCAACGGGTCTGTATTATCCTGAAAAGTTTTCCAGAGAGCAGCTGCCTGTAGCCCATGAGAGAAGATGCGTGAGTCAGAGACCTAGGGGGAGGAGTGGCACAGAAACTCATGGAGCTGTCTCCTGACAGTTAGTGACAGGTGCTTTCCTCTTGCTTCCTTGAGGACAAATACTCCCTGAGCTTGTTGGGAGTAGCAGATAGCTTCTGTGTGTGCTTAGTTCCATGTTCTGGTAGAGGATTCCACAGCTGAAGCTGTTTAATTGCCATGTGGCCTTCTGTCCGCTCGATTCGAGGACAAGGACTTTGGCATAACGTTATGAAGTAGCTGCAGAGTGACTTCCCGAGCCCACCAAGTGCTTTGAACAGTTCATTGGTTTCTCAGTCCTGCAATCTCTGCTCAAACATGACCAATGTTTCTTCAGCCTTTCTCATGCCATGCTGCTCTTGTAGTTGCTTCATGTTTTGAACATGGTCACGGGAACTGTGCACACCTACCCTGTGACAGAGGAGGAGACTCTGGACAGTGTGAAGGCCAGGATCCAGGCAGACACAGGAATCCCAGAACAGGACCAGGAGCTACTGCAGGAAGCAGGACTTGCATTGTTTTCGCAGAAGTTGGTCACTAAACATATAGCTGATAGCAAGGTGAGTCTGGGTACTGGTTTTCTTGTTGTTGAGTCAATCAGCAGGCACTGCTCTCCCTTGGGATCACCCACTCCCTGCTGTTGTGGCAGGCTTTTGTCACAGTAACCACACAGCCCTTGCCTCTGTTTGGCTGAGGAGGAATGTTCTGGTTACAGTGTTAACAAGGCTTGGTTTTTCTGAGAGAACTGAGTTGGGTCTTTTCTCCTCTGCAGGCTAATGATACTGCAGCTGCAGACACAGACCTCCTGTTCCTCTTTGATAACAAGAAAGTTTCCTACGAGGCTCAGGTGGCCTTGCGTCCTCACCCAGAGAGTGTTGACTGCATCCGTAAGGACTTTCTCTAACATGAACACGAGAGGGGGCCTGTGTTCTGGGCCTGTACCTTGTGCAAGGAGCAGAGAGAGCTTTTGCATACTGGGACTGAAACAGCAGTAAAATGGCATAGCATTCATTCAGGTTGTCAGAATAACTGAGAAAAGGAAGTGTTTGATTTTGATACGGGGGGAACTGAGTAGGACTGGGCCAGCTCTGGGCCTCACAGGAGGTGACACGCCCCTCAAAGGAGTAATGTTTGAGACTGTTTTGTCATGTGATAACACTACTCTTAGGCTTCATGTTGATATGTACGTTTGTCTTTCCCTCCCTCCCCCCCTCTGTTTCTAGTTCAGGATCCAAAGAAGAATCTCCACTTCTTCCAGCTGCGCAAAGTGTGGGGTCAGATCTGGCACACGATCCGGGTGCTGAAGGAGGACTGCAACCGGCTGCAGCAGGGGCAGCGGGCGGCCATGTACGGGGGCAGCTTCTCTAGGACACTGTCCTCTGTCTTTGTGCTCTGGGGAAAGGGAAGGGGTGGAAGTGGGGCCTTGCTGGAATGGGAAGCCCATGAGTGCAGCTGTAAGCTATTAGTGACGAGCTGGGCGCTGGCCCTCTGGCACACCTGCATTTGTCCTCGGTGCCACGCTCTGGAGCTGTGCTGTGCTGTAAGGGGCAGCCTGCACGTTCAGCCTGGGAGCCTGACAGCCCTTCTTGTCCGTGCAGGATGAATCTGCTGCGTTACAACAGCACCCTCTCCAAGATGAAGAATTCTATGGCCTCCCTCTCTCAGCAGCTGAAAGCAAAGCTGGACTTCTTTAAAACAAGCATCCAAATCGATCTGGAAAAGTATAAAGAGCAGATTGAATTTGGAATTAGTGAGTATAGCATCTGGAAAACATGCCTCTTATTCCCACAAAATACCTTCCTCTTCCTCTATGAACCTGAGAAATCCAATCTCTCTTCTTTCATTCCTGTAGCTTCTGAGAAGCTGCTGTTTGCCTGGAAAGAGATGGAACAAGCTGTGGAACTTTGTGGGCGGGTATGTTTCTAAATAACTGCTTATCCTAAAGAAAAAGAGGCTTGTTTTTATTATTTTTCACCAAAAAAATCTTGGAAGTTGTCTTATCCAAGAGCACAAACCTAATTTCTTTGAAGTAACTCCTATTATCCCTTGCCTTTAGCCAAGGCTGCTGTTTGCATCCTGCTGATGTGTTTGGAAATGTGAAGGGGAAAGGAAGAGCCGATGTGAGTGGTCGTGTCTCTGAGTTTGCTTCTGTTCTGCCCTGCTTTCAGGAGGATGATGTGGATCAGCTGGTGAAGAGGATGATGGCCCTGCAGACAGACATTGTGGACCTGCAGAGAAGCCCACTAGGTCGCAAGCAAGGAGGAACACTGGAGGATTTGTGAGTTGAACTACCTTGAACTTCCAGATGCAGGACTATTTCTAGCTAAACTGACTCAGCACAGGACAATAAAAGGGCTCTTTCTTCTGCCCAAATTATGGGGGACTTGGGAGGACTTCAACACTAAAGGCACTTTTTGACTCATCTGTCATCGGTCTGAAATGGCAGACTGGTATAGAAAAGATTCAACTTCTCAAACTATTTGTTCTTAATTTTGGTTCTTGAGAAGTAATTTTTTTTCTCTGCCTTTTTCTTCTAGAGAAGAACAAGCCAGAGAGCTGTACCGGAGACTGAGAGAGAAGCCAAGAGGTAAAAGACAGTTTAGCTCAAGGTCAGGTTGCTTTGTGTGGATGGTAACGTTGGAGATGTAGCAGTGACCACTGAAGAAGCTTTCTCTGCGTCCTAAGCCTGCCCACACATTAGCTGCACATGGACTCTACTACACCTACCTTCTTTTGGAGAGGGGAGTCAGGTTTACACTGGGCCAGCCTTGCTTTTTTGGCACCTTCCGAGCTCTTCCTGAACCTCCTCTGGAGCTGTTGTCACAAGCATCTACTGCTGCTAGTGTGTAGGAAGGGTGAAAGATGTGGCTGTTCTTTGAGCAGCTGTACAGTCCCAGCTCCCCTCTCCAGTTCTGAAACCTTTGAAGAAGGGGGCTAAAATCCAGTGCAGTTCATCCCACTCAAACTTGCATGCCCTGAACTTGGGATGTTTCAGGGTTGAAGCAGCAGTGGAAAGAAGCCACAAAAAATGTTCTCCCTCTGTCCTGTAATCCTTCTTTTCTGTGTAACACTCTGACTCTCGTTCCAGATCAGAGGACAAGTGGTGACAGCCAGGAAATAGTCCGACTGCTCCTACAGGCAATCCAGACCTTTGAAAAGAAAGTTCGAGTCATTTATGCTCAGCTCAGGTGAGCTTTGTAGATTTTATTAAGGACTGAGAGAAAGCATTTTCCCTTTCAGCAGGAGAATGTTTAAAACCCAGTGCACACGGGGAATGAGATCTCACAGTGCTACAGGGAATAAGTAACTTCAGAAACGTTTCCCTGCTGCAGTGGCCCGTGTGTGACCTGATCCATTTTTACTTTTTTAATAGTAAAACTGTAGTTTGCAAGCAGAAGGCATTGGAATTGTTCCCCAGAGTGGAGAAAGTGATGGATCTGATGCGTGAAGATGAGGAAACCGTTGTTAGGCTTCAGGAGAAACGACAAAAAGAACTGTGGAACTTGCTGAAAATTGCTTGTGTAAGTAAAATGAAAACTCCACTTTAACCTGAAAATATGGTTTGTAGCACAGGTTACTGAAATAATAGTAAATTATGTCCTATGGTTCTTTCCTTTGTTATTTTGAACTAGTGTTAAAGCCAAGTTCCAGGTTGTCTCATACTCCTGTCTGCTAAAAACTAGTGGAAATAACTGCAATCGGAATACTCTGTGTTTTCTTCAGAGTAAAGTCCGTGGTCCTGTCACTGGCAGTCCAGAGAGCATGAACACATCTCGTCTTGGTGGCCCTGGTCAGCTGCTGCTGCAGGTCCCTTCTGAAACCTACAATTTATCAGACTCTGTAAGAAAAAGGTGAGGCAAGTCTGGAGTTCTGTAGCTGCTACTGGCAGCACTCCAGAGCTGCGCTTCCTGCTCTGTGAAATAATGGCACACACGTTTCTCACATCTTATTGTGTTCAGATCCCATTGTCAGCCGTCTTGGTTCACCTCATGGTTAGACTTCTGGGGCTTGCAGATATTCCATATGAAAAATGGGGAATACAGAGCTTCACTTCCCTCTGCCTCCATAATAAAGGGTTTGGGGTTTTTTCCTTAATCCAACTTGGAACACATTTCCTTGCCCCTGTCCCATAAATCTGGGGACGCCATCAGCCTTCCCAGTTGCAGTATGAATTATGAATTATGACCTGACTGCCTGCAGTGTCTGCAGCACACCTGCCAGAAGTATTTCAGAGGTAGAGGCAGAATCTCTGTAAACTGCCATAGAAAATAATAGTGTAATAATTGTCCCTTTCAGTGAGGAGCTACTGCTGGAATCACAGAAACTTTGTAACCAGCTAGAAAATGTGATGTATGACACAATGAAGGATCAGGAGCAGAGCTTCATGGTAATGTATTAATTCTCCTAGAAATGGACTGGGGAGGCTCATGGCTTCAGAGTTCTGCTTGTGCAGCTTTGCCACCGCTCAGTAATACAGCTCACTGACATCTGGGCTTTACTCCTGGACAAAGAGAACAGGAGCTGTGGAGACAGGAAGCACCTGCTCCCCCAGGAACTGCTGCCTGACACACTCCGTGGCAGCTGAGCACGAGAGCCCTGCCCTGGGGACTGGTGAGGGAACACTAAAGGAGGGGGGAGTTGCTTGGCTGTTGTATCAAAACACTGAAATTGCACTTAAATCTGGTGGCAATACAGGGGGGCAGGGATGCTTAATGATGCAGAATATTAAAAAGAGAGCAAAATATTAGAGAAATAAGTAACTTAAGGGTTCCCTTCACAGCAGTCACATGGCTTATCTTGAAACTCTACTGACCAACTTGTTCACAGTAAATTTTTTAATTCTCTTAACTTGCTTCTCCTTTACTTGAGAGAAAGCTCGGCTGTAAGCTGCTGTTGAACTTTGCAGTTGTGCTTATTCTTCAGGCTCTAGACTGGAGCTGGCTGCAGCTTCAGGTAGAAGAAACGAACAGTCCAGAACAAACCCAGATGTAAAATCAGCTCAGCCGCCTCTGAAGACGCTACTTTGGGAAGCCAAGTGTGAAAAGCTGCTGGCCCTGGGAAGATCAGCTGCCTCCTTCTGCTGTCACCTGCTGCTCCTGTGATACACACACATGGCCCAGCTTTAGTATCCACCTCCCAGACACTCTGCTCTCAATGGAAGTGCCTGTTCTAACTGCCTGGAAAACGTTCTTAATTGTGCCTTAAGACAGCAGATACTCTTACTCTCTGTCCTGATGTATCTTCCCTTAGGCATCACCTGTGGCTGTTCTACTGCATTTTGGGCTTTCTAATGGAACAATGGACAATGTATGCCCAGGCACGGGTAGATGTCACCTTTGTAATATACTTCAACTGTGAACTTCATTTCTTAACTCTGCTGATTTGCACTTTTTTTCTTTAAGTGTAATGGTTGTACTTACCTAATACTTGTTTCCTGTATGGGAACGAAATTATCTAAAACATGTAAACTTTTGGTTTGCTCTTTTTGATACCATCAATAACATTTTAATGGAAAAAGCTGCTTTCACTGTGCAGGTCTCTAAAACATGAGAGGTGTAAGGATGTTATCCTAGAAACCCCAGGAGAAGGAAATGCTCAGTGTACAGGCACACTGTGACAGAGCATTTGCAGATTATCTATTAGCCACGATTAAAGAACAGCCAGATGGAACACAGCTTTCCTGAACCTTGCCAAGAGTCAAGACACACCAACCTTCTGTTCCGACTGGGACCAATTTATTTCATTCTGATGTAACCCCAAATTTCCACTACAGCACAGAGACCACCTTTTATAAAAGGCTGTGGAGTACAGGACATGCAAAATGCAATACAATAAGGGGGAGAGGTTGGATTTTCTTCTGTTTTTTAGGAACAGATTTAAAATACAGGAAACTGAAATGTGGCACAAACATCACAACTCCCATGCATGCCTTCAAGTGTCTTCCTTTGTTGTGCTGGCACTCTCTGGACCTTCAGCAGTGGGTTAAAGTCGTTCTTTGGAAGAGCAGAAAGTTCACACTTCTTCAAATTTCAGAGTATATTAAGGCCGAAACACACTGGGTATACTTTTCCTTCATCTTCCAGAGCACCACCAGTTGTTTTACTTACAGCCGTGTTAAGCTTCCAGCTCAAATCCCAGCCCAATTTTGTGACCTCCAGCACTGAAATTCTTGCCATCAATCAAGCCTGAGACGGTCAGTTTAACACCTATGAAAGCAAGTCAGGAGACCCATCACACTGTGAGCCCTGTGCAGAGCCCTCCCTCAGGCACCTGACCTCTCCACTGTCTGCGTACACAAGTTCCTAGAGCAACTGAGATATCCTTTCCTTCTGTCGGAAATGGGCAACTCTGAGCTCATTTGTTCATCTGTTCTGTTCTAAAGGTGACAGTAGAGTAACCCACAGTGTAGTGCTTAATCCTATTTGCTGCTCCCAGCGAGACTTACGTACCAGGTCGGAGGGCGTGAGTGTACCCAAGTCCAATGAGGCTGGCATTGTTCACTTTACCCTACAGGAGAAAGGAAATCACAGTATTTATACCCTGTGCATAAATACTCAGTGCCCTGAGAAGGTGGCTTATGCATGAACTCGTTCCAGCTACTTGTAGAGTAACCTGTTAGAAGCACGTTCCAATCTCTTCCTTTTCTCAAGAGTTTCCAGCCTAAGCAATCTTTTCCTCAAATGGTGACCCCATTATGCCCAGACAAAGTGCCACCCTGTTCTTCACTGCCCCAAACACTGTGTCTTCATGTCCTTTAAAGAGCTACTTGCTACAGTCCCTCAGAGCCAAACAAGTCCGTCTTGCTCACATCACTCAGGAGTGACTTTTGTTCATTTAATGAGCAATAAATACATGAATATGCAAACCCCTTTTTGCATTAGTAAGCTTTGAGCTGTTTACAATAGTATTTCTCATCTTTAATTTTGTCTGAATTGTCCTGGAACTAAGTCTCGTTTCAAAACAAAACACTGACTTCAGCTGACTGTCAAGGGTCAACTTAGAAAGATGAACTTCCACCACTGTAACACTGTTTTACATTATGGATTAGAGAATTAAAAGAACACACATCCTTTCATTACCTTTTGACACACATCTTGCAGGGCTCCAAACATACTAATCAGACTATTTCACTACGGACAAAACTATGGTTTAGATTTATTTTTTTCCCTAATTTCACAAGTATAACCTGTGAGGTCCCAATTTACATTTGAACCACAACAAAAGCCACAGTTTGACCTCTACCACAGTCCCTCAGTAATCAAAGCAACTACTTCGTAACACAAATTTTCAGCATTTGTAGGAGGTTGAAATGCTCATTTCTTTTAACAAAATTCTTACCACAACAGAAGTCTTGTCATCCAGTTGGTACTTTGCAGCAATACCAAAACGTGTGTTGTTACTGCCAGCAGTCCATGCAAGATTGACTGATGTCTCAACCTTATCATTAACCTTCTGATAAATAGACCCACCAAACTCGGTGCCATCATTCCTGTTTGTAACAGATGCAAGTGTGTCAGGCCTTGCCTTGTTCAGTAACTCTAGGTCAGCCCTTCCCCAGTCATCATAAACAAGACTTTCCAACAGCTGAGACCCACGTTTTGAGGTTCTGACAGAAAAAATAAACCCAGATAACCTGGTTGCTTGTCTCAAGTTAAGCCAACCTGTGGTAACACAAGAGGGACAAATCCAGGAGACTTCAGTTATGGCAATGATGAGACTGAGGACAATGTTACTGCAGTTGCAGTTGTTTAAATACACCATCTTCAAAGGCTCTCAGAGCATGTGAATGCCCAGGCTAGAGCTACAAGCAGTGACAGCTGGAAACACTCAAGCACAGCACAGGAGGAGCCACTCTCCTTCACCTCGGGCATTTTGGAGGGACAGAAATGGTGGGGAGGGGAAGAAGGTACAGGAGTTTAATTGAAGGCTCTTTTATCTGGTGCCAAAACGGAAGTTAAAAGTTCACAGATTTTAATTCCAAATTAACACTTATAAAGTGCCTCTACATCACTGTCTTGCATACACAAACCCCCAGATTGCTCTGAGACAAGCTATCAAGGCAGCCAAGAGTTGGAAAGTTGCCCTGTTTTAGTAGCACTGAAAATGAAAACACTGAATACAAATTATTTGGAAACAAATTAGCATCCCCTTCCATCCACCTACCTTTGACCTAAGTCCACTGATGCAACTATTCCTACAGTTTGGCGCCTCTGGTAATGTTTCTCTAGGCTCAGATAATACTTACACATTAGTGTGCAGCTGAAAGTCTCCTGCCTTATATCCCAAGGCAAAGTTATTTTGTGAAAGCTTATACTTGGCTGTATCAAAAGCCATCTGGTAGCCAGCAAGCCAGCCTTCATAGCCCAACACTGCCCAGCCATAAATGGTTGGTCCAGCGAGATCAATGTCTATGTTGCAGCCTACATTTATATATTCTCTTTTGTAGGAGGTCTTCAACTTTGCACTCTTCTTCCTGCAGAGAGAAACGAGCCATTTTACCTGTGGGACTGTACAGGTGTGTGTGATATATAGTTTGTTCAGGTATGTTTGTCCCCTAAGGCCAGTTAATAAAATGCCTGTGATGCCTACTCAGAACTGCTCTAGGGCACAGGATAAGGTCAATGTTGGCATTATGTACATTCAAATGGTGCCACTTCCCCCCCAGTTCTCAAACTCCTTACAATCCTCAAGCAGCAAAAAAGACAAAAATGTTTCTGCTTATTGCTCTAAAACCCCTAAGGTCTGAAATGTTCTCCACAGGTGAGTGTGATGTGTTATAGCATCATCAGTCTCTTCCAGGAGCTGTTTAAGGGGAGAGTTAGAGAGCTAGTAGCTACTGCAAAACAACAGATTTGCCATTGGCCAAAATCCTTTTTAGCAGACCTTGTCCTTCAGAATCCACTGTTATCCACTGCCTGCAGAATATTCTACAGTGACTGCAGAATATTCTCCAGTAAGTGTTGAGCATTTAGACAATGAGCACAATAAGCACTTCTAAAAGTTATGGGGAATTCTAGCACTCCTTAGACAAAGGCAGTAGAAAGTATTTACCCTGTGTTCGGTACAAATGTAGTGTCAAGAGCCACCTTCAATCCTCCAGCCAACTGCAAAGAGAAACCAAGACACCTGCTCAGAACTCTGCTGAAACATGGTTAGTGACACTCACTACAAGAACTCTGCTTCCTGTCCAAAGAGAAAACAAAACACGACCACGTGTTTAAATCCCTCATCCTACAGCATCTTCAGATGTCACTGTAAAACATGAATGGCCATGCAGGGCAGAGGGCACCACAGAACTTTTACTATCTCTGGCACCATTACCTTGTACTTCAGGCATTAAGTGAAAGGCATAAACCTATTCCTTTGAAAAAGAACTATGTTTTGGGAGTGCTGTACCCTGCCAACCCTTCCTGTCAGCAGTGCCAAGCTGCAAATGCTCATCTTGCTCTTCAACCTTACAAAATATATTCCACCTCAAGGCAGCCAAATTTAAGTCCTTGTGTATTAAAGCATTTAAAATGATGAGAGCCCTCTTTGTTTTCCCTGCATGACTGCAGCAGTGACAGTTCTACACATCTCATGGATACAGTCTGGTTCATTCAACCAGCCAAGTAATTCCACAGGGCTGTAACTGCAGGAACTCCATCCCCCTGGATCATTCTGCTGGAGTCCAGCACCCTGCACCCCAAGCCTGTGTGTTCTGCCAAGACACATCACTTCTTGTAGTACTCCAGAGAGTTCTGTGCAGCTTTCACTCTCCAGTGTTTTCTGTTCAACTCAATACTTTCTCATACCAGTTGCAGAAACATTTTGCAAGTATCTACTTCCTCTTACCTGATCCTCCACAGCAACTTCTGTTCCCAAGGTGTTATCTGTGTTCCACTTCTGGGTGAACGTCAGTCCATGTTCTTTCATCTTGTATTTGGTCTCTAGACTGCCTGAAGCCTTGCCTGTGTCCGTGTTGGAAGAACCAGTTGCAGTGAAGTCCTGGCAAGAGCATGATACGGGTTTCAGCACTCTTGATGTTCAATTACATTGTTTTTCCACTTGTCAAGTCCAGCACTCACAACTGCTACCCTCAGGCTTTTTGACAGAACCCTCAAAATCCTCCTCCTCCTCTTCCCAATCCCCACCTAAAATAATTATTTTTGCACCACAAAAGGCTACTGCTTTTGGCATCTCTGTTTTGAATATTTCTTTTAGTGAAGTGTGCTCCTGAAAACCCACTCTCCCTTAGGAAAAGCAATCCTACATCCAACTTACGGTGTAAGATGAACAGCAAAAAGAAAAAAAAAGCATTTTTCCCACGTTTCTCCAAACACCTCATGTGTTTCTTCATTGTAATTATTTTTTTCTCCCATGTTTCAGCAGTCAAAGTGTCTTTTGGATAACTGATGCTTTTCACACTGATTACTGCAACCTAACTGTGGTTCCCCCTACCCTTTATCCTGATGTCACCGAGACCCTTCCTATACCATGGACTTTAGTACCTTCTCCTTCACCTTCTCATTCATTACTTCAGCCAGTAACTGCACTTCTGAAGCTCAGTCACCCTTTGTAAAGCACCTTAAAATTAGAGACCTTTTCTTCTTCCCAGTATCAGAAAGCAACCTGCCCCCCATGGCCCCCAGAGGTCTCTCTGTGTTCTGTAACATCCTCTGTAGGTATTCTGTAACATCAGAGCTTCCTGCTATTTAGGGGACTTCAAGTCTCAATAAACATCTCTCCTCCTGGAATAACTCAGAGTTTCAAGCAATACCCAGTATAAAGCAGTGAGCAGGAATATTGCCACAGTAGTAAGCTCAAGGTGTAGGAATTAGGTTTTAAGAAGCATCTGGGAATGGCCCTCATTTGTTATCCCCATGTCTCAAATATTTTCCTGGAGAAAAGATAAATAACCTGTCATTACATTCCCCAGTTATGTCTCTCTTGAAGTTTAAATACTGAAAAATACAGTGCTTAAGAGATGGCAGTATCCATTTCCAATATATCCAAGCTCTGGAACCCTGACTTCCCAGATCCTTGTCATTCCAGGACTATTCCTGGATGCTGTGTACATTACTTTCACAATTCTGGACTTCGCAGAGTGTACAGACACAAAGACTGTCTGTAAATGGCTTGGAAGTGCCAGGTAACACCCTCACACACAGTCTGGGGCGGTGGGGAACACTGCAGGGAGGGTCAGGTACTCAAGCTAACGCACTACTACAAGAGCACAGCAGTTCTGCAGCACATCTAGCCAGCTAACAAAGCCATGGGACACAAGTCAGGATGTGTTGGACTGTCCTTCAGACATCACTGCTACATTGCTCTAATGCTGCTTCCACAAAGTCAGTGTAAAGACATCTCGGACCTGCCTCAGAGCTCAGGAGGAACTTTCTTCTGATCTCAGCGCAGGTAACCGATTAAAAAGGCCCGGCTTGTTTCTCAGATCAAGCAAAGGGAAGGTTGTAAACACTTGTCTCAAAGCCAAAGGCAAAAAACCTGCACTGTCACATGATCAGAAGCCAAAGCATTTTGTCAGGTGTCAAGAACTGAAGCTGTTTCTGGAAGCAGAAGGCACAGAGCTGACATCTGCTGCCATCAATCTTTGTCCCTATCACCAGAGTCTCCCCAGACCAGCCCGTGGAGAAGCATTTCTGGAATTTTTTGTAGCTGAAAAATCAAACTCATTCTGGCTCCGTGTCACACCCATCTGGGTCAGCAGCCAAGCACAGCTTCCCACTGACCTTCTGGTTTGTGGTGGCACCGTCAGCAGTGCCATGCACTTAGTAGGCAAAACCACTTGCAATCTCCGAAACAATTACAACCAACAAACACTGTCACTGTTGTTTTCAAAGTCCACAGAAAACAGCCAAACGTTTCTGTATCGTAGCAACCAGAGGTCCTATCAGTACCCAGGTAGGAATCAGATCTCACACTTTGTTCCCAACCTCAGCTCCATCCCCAAATACCCGCTCTGCTGCAGCAGAAGGCTCATCAGGAACACTAACAAGCACAACACCTGACGCAACAGACAACTGTATCAATACCACATCTATCCTGTTTTCCCCCTGCTATTCTTACGGTGTTCTTGTTGTGGATTGTTGGGCAAAGATTGCAAATGGCTTTACATACATGGATGATACAGCAGATCTAGAGCTCTGGACACAGTCAAACTGCACGACGTGGAAGGTAACTAAACCCAATGGAATGGCTCACAAACGACAGGATGCACCACAGAAAACAAGGCAGACAAAGCAATAAAGAGCCAACATGCCAAAGCAGTCACTATTCTTACCAGCTGGATAAACATCCAATGAAAATCACATGGAAAAGAAAAAGCCCATTTTAGAACTTACTACAGTTGTTCATGTTCCATCACACTCAGAAGACAGCATAATTAACTATTGGCATATTATTTGAGAATCAAAACTTCCAGCCAGGAAAACCGCATATCAAGAGATGTCAGTAAGTGGAGGCAGCTGCAGTATAGAGACCATATGGTGCAGAGATACAGAGGCCACGTGCCTGCGTGTTCCTGGTGAACAGTGCAAGTCACCCACCAAAAGCACAACTGAGACAGAATGCAGCAGTACAAAAGCATGGACTTACCCCACTTGCATGATGCAAGAGAATGCAAGAATGCAAGAGAAGGAGGGAGCTAAGGCAAATATGTTTATGAAGTAGGCTGAAAAGCAGCACCATCTTATCGATCAGAACAGCATCAAGTGGGAGCATGCACAGAACTGAGAGTCAGTGTAAGAAAAATATTATTTAGTAAACAATATACGGCTGTGGTTAAAGATCAAAATTATGAAGCCCATCCCTCGTTTTGCCTCCTGTGAAATCGTGAGGAATCTCCACTTCTCCATCATTAAAGTGTGGATCATAACATTTTCTAGTTACTTGAAGTGCTAAAGTTTAATTAAGCCCTCAAATTCTACATAAAAGGTACTGCAGAAGGACTGTTTAGTTTTAATTATGTCTTGAAGTGTCACCATAGTGAAAATGAAATTAAGTTAAACTGTGGTGCTTATTTGCCACTTGGCCTTTTGGACAGAAGTCCTTCCAGACTCAAAATCCTATGAAAAGCAACAGCAGCAGGGAAACTCAAATGCATTCCTAAGTAGAAATGAGAGCTACGTAAGGTGAAGAAACTCCAGTCTGGGACATATCAATGGGAACAGGGAGAAATGAGAATTCTTGCTGGCCACAGGAGAAGCAGCACTGCCATGTCAGCTCAGAAACATCTGAGTCAGCTACAAGTTTTAAAATGACAAATGACAGGGAGGGGCAACACCTGCCAGCAAGTTGCTGCCACCAACCAGCTCAGGGATCTGTCCCTCCACTGCCACGCTGGAGATGTGGAAAGCCCCCAGTACTTACCACCCCACTGGTAGACTTGGTCTTCAACTCCAACTTGACCATTCCAAATCCTGAAAACAGAACAGCACACAGGAGCTGTTTTACCACAACAGACAAGCAAGGCTTGTTTCCAGCATACCCAAAGTACCACAGCAAGGGTACAGTGAGCTAAAACAGCCTATTTTCATGTTGCAACAGCTGATCGTACTGAGGAATGACTGAAAGAATTCTGACAATTCAAAATGAGTGGTCTCATAATTTAGAGTCATAACAGACATCAAGTGTTTCCATCTCCTGTAGCTGCCTGCAGTCTGGGACCCATCAGTACAGTTACCATTTCTGCTGATTTACTCAATTTACTCTTATAGTTCTGATTGCAGGGTGGGAAATTTTTCTTATTAGTTTTATGTAGCACACAGATTTAGGATACAAATGCAATCTTCATCACACACAAAACCAGACTAAAAAAACATCAACCCTGTCAGTACTGTTCCCAAGAAGGGACGAATGCACATACTGTGACAGTATCTTCCTCTAGCTGTAACAGTTGGCTGTCCGGACGAACAGAAAGGTCACTCTACCTCAGGAACCTGTTTATTGCCACATACGGCCTCCTATGGCAACCTGCATCACTGTCACTGATTTAATGCCTCTAAATACACAACTTGGGAGGTAAAGGGTGGAGCATTTTTCAGAGACTGTTCTGGAGTGCATCTTAAGGTCAAACTCCTAACCTTCCCCTCTAACTCTTTGCCACTGCAGCATTTTCATGATACATGCCCAAAGTTCAGACTCAGAAGGTGCCACATGCTCCAAGCTGAATTCCTGCTGAATTCTGCTGAATTCCTGCCACAGGCTATTAGGGGATCTTTGAGGTACAAATGTTTTTACTGGCATTTTCAAGATGCCTAAGAAAAAAATATGAAAGGTTATCAAACCACAATCATCTTGCTTACCATAGCCCTTGTTGAACACATCCCTGGCAGACTTCCCCAAGTCACTGTACGACGGTGGTACAGCCATTGGATCTGAAAGACACAGCAAGCTGTAAGAATCTCAGGTGTAACAGCATCAAACCTAAGCTATATCCAAAGCATTTATAAATCTATGACCAGCAGCCTCTGAGTACTTCACTGACAGGGAACTGTCAGAAGTCCTCACATCACTGTTGCTGTGTCAGAAACAAGCTCCAAATCCAAGGAAGTTCCCAAAGCCAATTCATTAATTGGAATCACTGAACCCAGGCAATGCACCCACCAATGTCAGCCTCACATTCTTCCACTGCAAAAAGAGCTCATGGGAGCCTTATCACTGTTCTGATAAGCAGCAAACACTGCTTTCCTGGCAGGACCCTTCCTGAAAGGGACTCCAAAGGGCAAAGCAAGGTCAGCACTGAGCAATCCCAAAGGAAAACAGATCTCACTTCCATCTGCACTTGTGACTTCTTAGAAAGCTTCTTCAGAGACGTGTAAGACACAGAGATCTCTGCACACTGTCCAGTAACCTCCAGTATCTCCGCACTGTGCCTACACAGCAGCAAAACCTACGTTTCCTAACACGGGTCCCTGGGACAACCACCCCGGAGGGCAAAACCCAAAAGGGCAGGCACGTGATATTACAGCTCACATGATATATTTTATCTTAGTTACCATAATTCAGGGATTCTGCATCAGAAAACCCACAGTAAATGAGTGGGAAAACTCTTCCCCAGCGGAAAATTAGTCTTCCCCTTCTAGATTAAGTTTGCATAACTGTGAAGGCACACCTGCTTCAGAAGAGAAAAGCTACCGGAGATGCTCCTTTCATTTGGTTTTAAGGGTAATTCTTTGCCATATCTACTTCTGATGCATTTGTTCATACTCTTCTCTGCAACATCCGACACCGGAAACCCCCCACTCCAGCCTCTGAAAACATGTCACCCCCCACCTCTTCCATGCTTTGCAAGCTGCCTCTGAAATCCTTCTCGTCCCTGCACAGATGGGTACGGGCTTCAGAGAGAAATGGCAGCGCTGCTGAGGAATCTTGGGGCTCTCCACATCAGCTTCACTGAAATCACTTCCAGTAAAGGAGGACTTCACCATCCTGTCCAGCACCTGCTTGATCTAAATCTCACCCTTTTGGGTGACAATCTGTTCCGTTTATGCTTCATTTGCATAAGGCTATTGAGACGTCTTGAAAATCGCGAGCCTGTTCACTCTCCTAACATGTCTCCTCTCTTTACAGCACACAGCTATGTTTTCTGCATTCTACGTGTTTTACTGTGTATGTTAAGTTTTATGCAAGTTTTCAAATGGTATTTAAAAAAAAAAAAAAGAGAGAGAGATTCTCGAGGTTAACTCATACTGAAATACAAAAATTCTTCGCTAAGAACAAACAGCTCCAAAAATCGTCTACAGGAGCCGAGCTCAGAGTTTCACAACTCTTAACCCTAAATTTGAATTGGTCTCCATCAACCAGACGCGATGACAACAGCCCGCCGAGGGCGGCGTAAAGCGGACAAGGAAACACGGGAGGCTGTGGAGTAACTGCAAAAACCCCGCAACGTGCACGAGAAGCAGAGGCACCCTCAGGCCGCCCGCCGGTCCCGGGGGCGCGGCGGGGCCCGGCCCGTGACCGCCCTCACGCACCC
>VZRE01013146.1:153669-173168 GCA_013396775.1 Cephalopterus ornatus
GGCGGGGGCTGAGGGTCCCTCACAAACCCTGCAGCGGCCCCCGCCACCCGCCGCCCTCCCGCTCCGAGCCGGGGCTGCGTGACAAGGGGCTCGGTGAGCTCGGACGTCCTTTCCAGCCTCAGCGGTTCCGTGCACTGCGGCTCAGCCCAGCCCTCAGCCCTCAGCCCCGGCCCCGAGGCGGAGGAAGGAGCACGGCCGAGCTGCAGCGAGACTTCGGCACGCCCTGAGAGCACGGTGCGGCCAGTGCTGCTGACCGAGCCCAGGGCCGGCGGGCACGGCAGAAAAGGCGGAAAAAAAGGACACACTGTATATGTAGTTCAAGGAAAACAAACAAGCAAGCACTCTGAACGAGCCTTTTTTTTTTTTTTTCACATGGAAGAATTCGCAGTGTTACAGAGAGAGACTGCAAAGCCAGCGAGTTCTGCCTCAAGGCCCAGGACAGCGCTGGGCTGCCTGTGGAAGAGGATGGACAATGCAACACGGGAAACACCTGTCAACACGGGAAACCTGTGTTACTGCTTCTTCATCTCTCCAGATTATACCTAATAAATAGTAACAAAACTGGATTACATGTTCATGATGGAATATTCAATTTGTTTATTCCCACTGATCATTGAAGAAAATACTAAATATATCAGATATACATATTTTTAGTCTGAGGCATCAGAAGACTTCACATGGTACCAAGTTAGCTTCTAGTCACCTTACATACCACTGCATGCATTACTGCTGGGAAACATTCCCAGAATAACTAAAACTCCCAAAATGAATAACAGACGAAAATAAAGATATAATCAAGAGTACCAGCCTATAATCTCCATTACTAAGACTGATCAACACTAATTGTATAAGAACAAGTAAAAAGGTAGTTGTTCTGTAAGCTTAAGTCAGATAAAAATAAGAAATAGTATTACATCCATCTTTGTTTTATGATTCAGGTCAGGTTAAGTAGTCTGACAATAAAGAATCTTTGTCCCAAATACAACTAGTAATGCATTCTTGACGAGACCTCCAAAACAGTCCTTACCTTCCCCAACAATTAAAGAGGAGGTATAAAATAAGATCTGACAGGACTGCACCTAAAAAAGGGCAGATTGAATCTACAGGAGTGGTGGAAATGCATCAATTCATCCGACCAAACTGAAGAAAGTGAACAAAATACAGAGCACTGCAATGGATAGGACTACAACACCCCTGGTAACAAAACCCAGTCACATGCAGCAGGAGAATGGTCACATCGTACTGAAAGGGTTTAGAAGGAAACTGCTCATCAAGAGCTTCAAGACGCTTAACACGGAGATAAGGAGATATAAATAGCCATTGAAAGTGGTATTCTTTAAGAGTACTTCAGGACACAGCTCGCTTTCTCATTCTGTGGCTACATGTACACCAGATACAAAGGGAGGAGCTGGATGCCCCAACCCTGGAAACATCCAAGGTCAGACGGGACTGGGCTCTAAGAAACGTGATTTAGTTGAAGATGTCCCTGCTCACTGCAGGGGGGTTGGACTAAAAGACATTAAAGGTCCCTTCCAACCCAAACTATTCCATGACTCTGAAAATGGCATCTTACAGGATCTGATCTTCACTACGTTCTGTACTAGTGCCATGGACTTGCTTTAAACATCAGTAATACGCAGTTCTTGCAGTAACAACCAAAGTAAGACTATGCACTTCATGTGTTCATAAGAAGCTATAAAACATCTCTCCGGGCTACCCAGACAAGCAGTTATTCACTCCGGTCCTTTGGCTCCCGGTACTTCCACTGGATGTAGTCAAAGATGTCTTCTTCACATTCCACTGGCAGGGCCTCTCCAGCAACTCCTGCAAGTAAATTACACATGCTATTTGAAAGGGGGAAGGTCTGTGCCATCCACAAAAGCCAAATGCATTGCAAGATTAAGACAAGACTGCTGTAAGTAAAGCAGACTTTAAAAACCACCCAGAACAAACCTCACCGACCCCCTGGCCTTTTTATACAGTGTTTAGGTGATTATTCTTACTAGTGTCAAAGGAAATAAGGTAATGAATTAACTGTGGGCCATGTGGTTGTGCAGTTAAATACATTTATAGTCGTGTGCATGTGTGTACAGTCACCTCCCCTCCAAAACAAACCAACTGTAGGACATGGCATATCCTGTGAAAAGAGTGGGGAACCCCTTATGTGCTGTGCTTGACACAGAAAAAGCAATCTTTACACCAGTAAGACTTTAAGAAGATTAGGCAGCCCAAGGAGGTAATTTTGTGCCACAGCACTGCCTGTACATAGGCAGGCTGCCTCTTCTTGCTATAACAGTGCCCAACACCAAAAAGGACACTGCAAAAACAGTGCTTATCAGAGCTACCTCCAAACCACTGCAACTGCCCAGAGATCACACAAAGCACGTGACCAGAGGGAACACTGTGCAGGGGCCCAGACTCACCAGTGACACCCAGGCGACGGATCGTGTATTCATTGATGGTGAAGCCCATTTCCAGAGCATGAGCTCTCATGTTCTTATTGAATATATCGCTCCCTGTGAAGTACAGCACACCACAGTAATACTGATCTTTGGGGATAAGCCTAGAGGGAAAAGCAGAAGTGCAGACTTAGAGCAAATATATAACAAAAAAGTTACAAGCCAGTTGGAATTCAGCCCTTCAGACACTGCTGAAGCTCTCCTTTCTGTTTATGCCCATACATCCTGCAACCCTGTGCATTTGATTTTCCCCAAGCTGCATATCAAAGGAAGGTTCAGCACATCTACCTGACCCAGAAGTTACTGGTGTTCAGCCACTACCTGGTTATGGTGCTTGCACTCCTGCCAAGAATTAATGTCAAAGCAGGATGATAAAACAGGACACAATTCTGAATCTGGATAGAATGTCATGATTTAAAGTACAGCATTATTGCCAATAACCTGTTGGAGATACTGGCAGTTGTACAGTGGCTTCCTCAGTGAAAAGGAATTAGAAACCCAGTAAATGCCATGTTCTGAACATGGAAGTAGAGATCTGAATGCAGAGCTGGATGTAAATGCCTACTCTGTAGCAGACAGCTAAACTGGGGCTTGGGTGGGATTTTTTGGGTCTGTTACCGGATATCAATTCTCCTGTGGGGAAAGGCTGTTCCATCTTCTTTCTCTGGCAGCTGACAGACACCCTGTGAGGAAGTAAGGCAAGCAAGAAATCCAAATGAAATTAAACAGATTTGAGATCAATCTTTACCACCCCACCCCTTAAAAAACCTCTAAACAATCCTCAGTTATCTGGAAAGCAAAGTTAAATTCCAGCTGAACTGATTAAATATTTCACTGGAACAGCTGGATATCAGAGTACAGTAAATCACTAGAAACTGGTGGGGGGGGGGGGGAAAGGAAGTTTTTTCTTGAGAAATCCTCTGCCTCTTTTCAGTTCAAATTGCTTTTTAATCTTCATGCAATATTTAAGGAAAAAAGAAAAGGAAAAGCTGCGCTGTGAGCAAGGGATCTAAGAAAAGTAACATTCCTGTAATTCACTTCTTGCTTCAGGCATCCAACATAATCCCTATTATATCCTGAGCCTGGCACCTTACCCATTAAATCTGTTCTGCAGCAAAACTCACAAAAAAAGGAGAGAAAAGTGTGTTGTGTATTAGACAAAATCAGGTGAACACGGGTCCGAGAGCAAAGTGAAGTGCTACCAAGACCTCGAGGACAGGGCTGTGAAAGGGGTCACTGAAGGAGGGAGGTTGTGCTGAGGTTCTGGGGAAATACCCAGCAAAACAGAGACACAGCTGACATGGGGTGGTGCAGGTTATCTCAGAGCTACAGAAATATCTGTATACTTTCTAATACTGAGATCTTACTGTAAGGGATTTCTTAAGAGTTAACTGCAGGAAGTTTTTATGGGAGGCAAGGGGGAGAATTAAAAATAAAACAAAATAAAATCACAATTCCAGCAGTCCAAACAACGTATCTTGTATGTATCCCAGCTTCTGTCAGGAAAGGTAATCCCACCACAACATCCCTCACCACCAAAAAAGCCCTTACCATGAATTTGGTGTCACCTTTAGACAGCATATCTGTGACAAAGTGGACTTTTTCCAGTTGTTCTACAACTTGATGCAGAAGTTTTGACTAGGAACAATGACAACACAATAGAAATCAGTTCACAAGTAATGAGAATATCTTACCTATTTACTAGATGGTGGCTCACATAAGTACAGGACATCACCATAAATATATTATTCTACATGAAATTTGACCCTGGGAGGAAAAATGTAACAATACTACTGAGAAAAAAGCTGGTAAAACTACAGTTGTGTGACATAAAAACAATTTCCCGCTTCCCCCAGGTCAGATTGCTTTTAGTTGGAAGTGACAAATCTAACTCAGCTTCTAAGCTGTGAATCTATAGAAGGAACACAAGAAAAAAACCACTGCCATTAATACTTCTTCAGAGTTAGTCCCAAAAGATGACAAGGGCAGCAGGACATTCTCCTCTCATCTAAATGTCTGTGGCTACCCAAAGAGATACTCAGCCTGCCTTTAGTCCCTGCTTTACCCAGCTGTTACAGGTCTGCGCTGTAAAAGCACAGGAATTTGCAGAGGTGGGGGAACGTGTGTGATGGGAAGAGGAGGGTAAGAGTAAACACAGTGAGTAGTTCTGCAAGAGAAACACAACATGACATGTGGGCCTGGGAAGTGATTATAACTCCTCAAATTAAACATGGTGATCCAAGAGAGGAGTTTAAAATCACAGTAATGAGAAGATGCAAAAAGCTGCAGTACAAGTCTGAGACGACATATCTTCTGAATTTCAACACAGCCCGGTGGAAGTAAAGCCCAGCACTGACTCACAGCAGCTAGAACACACCTGTTTGGAGGACTGGGACGTGAAGCTCGGATGGGTCAGGAGAACATCCATATCACCACTTGACTCTGCACCTGGGCAAGGGAGAAGCACAGAAAAGCCCCTCTGCGTATGACAAAATGCACTAACACTGGTCAACATCCATCTAACCTTTTCCTGTAAACATGTTTTCCTAGTAGAAAACAGTCACTATTCAAGGTATTTAAAAAAAAAAAAAAGAGAACCTTGTTCTTCCATCAGAAAGTTTCTATCCCCATACCTCAGAAAATAGCCCAGAATTTCTTGCTGTCCTCTCTGGCAATGAAGGACAAATGTCGATCACGTAAAAGCAAACAGTTCACATTAGAACATACTACTCCTTCTGGGGGCAGAAGCAAGGATTCATGTGGCTGCCTCATCACTGAACTGACCAGTGACACCACCAGCAGGAGAAGGCCAGGCTCTGGCACAGACTGGAAGAACACCACACATAGCAAGGGGTCTTGCTTATTGCCCCAAAATAAACATAACAAGATTACAGAGTCCCAACCTCGTCTAAAACTGCCACAGACTGTAGCAATATAGTTTGGGTCCAGCTTCTTTATCTCTTTCAGCACAATTTCCTGTGTAAAAAGGAAAGATGTGTGTTGGGAGGTGTCAGTCATTCACTGGTCATCAGCATCTCACATCCTCTGAGCAAAGACATTCTTACCTGCATTTGCAGCATTTCTTCCCTTGGGATTCTTTTCTCAAAATCTTCAAAATATCTGCATATATAAAAATAAAAGTGTCTGAAAGGCTGCCAGAGGCAGCATCTTAAATTTTTAGTCAATTAAATGTGTATCAGAGGAAAGATACATTACTGCCACATCACAGAAAGCTCCCAACTCTCACCAAGGGGAGAGTAAAACCTCAAAACTGCTTAGAATATGGTTTCCTTATTTCCACTGTACACGAAGAGCTGCTATGACGTGGGAGTAGTATATTAACCCATTGGTTAATATTCACAGAGGCTTCCAAAAATATGAAAGGTTCCTGACAAAACTCAGCGCATCAGCAAGCAGGGGGAACAGGTCCCTCGCCCTTGGTCAGAGGTGGCCTGTGTTGGAAAGCGCTAAATGGAGGCTCCCAAGCCAAATACAGCTCCTGATATATTTGCCTTGGGCTGCAAAAATCAGAGGGCTACCATGCTGCCTGTCTGTGGAGAAAACAGGGCCAAGTGAAACACCAGCTGGCGTTCTGTGGTTCACTTGCAGCTCCAGGCAAACACAGCTGTAGTCCTTCAGGCATGCAGAGGTCTTACCTTGTTCACAGCACAGAACAAAAATCAGTCTGGGCCACCTTTATGCAGATTGTGAAGAAACGTCACCACAGCCTTGCTAAAGTGATTCTCCACGAGCCAAGTGAAGAAGGAATTTGAAATCAACTTCCTTCTAAGTGGAGACTAAGCCCTCCAAGCCCAGTGAAACAAAAGCTCTAAGTAACTGCTGAGAAGCACGCAGAGCACAGAGAGAACAGAACCTTACTTGGCCTGTGCCACCTTACATTACATCCTGGTGTCTGGAGGAGTCATTAGACAAGCCAAGCGCTTGCACCCAAGGAAGCTTACTTCAATCCAATTCGCTGGTGGTGGGTCAGCTTGTGCTCGTTTTTTCTAAGATCTAGAACAATTAAGGAAAAAAAAAAACAAACAAGAGTTACCTTAGGACTCAAAATATTACAGTAAGTTTTCAGCAAGGCAAAAATGATGCACACAAAGAATATGTGAGGAGAACATAATGAGCTCAAAGGAAGGAGTGTTAAACTGACGATGCAGCAGCTGGCAGGATGACCACAAACGCACAGAACACTTCCCAATAAAGAGTTAATAGGCCACTGAAGAGCCCAAATCCTTGTTATCTTCCACATAACCTGCAAGGACTTTATTTTGGATATGTATATAATGCCGTAAGCCTGTGTACTAATTTCAGCACCTTCCACACCTCACAGCCTCGGGCATATTTGCTATCACAGAACCCTGTGGGAGAGGCAGCTTGACAGAAAAAAACAATGCCACATCACTGGAGTGTGAACTGAGGCCCCAAATCGACACTTACCTTCTAAAGTCTTAATTCCTTCCTCGACAAACTTCCTAGCAGCAGCAGGACTGCAAAGAGACAAGGCAATCTGGCATCAGGAACAGCAAGGATCTTACAACAGTGAGCAGGGCATCCCAATTCACTGTAACTGTCTGTAATTGATGATTCTCTACCCTTTTTCCTCAGGCACTCCTGTCATCACAACCACGGGGTCTCAGTGTGGGCACTACATCATCACCTCAAACTCAGTCTCTTCACTATTTGCAATCATCCAAATCGTCCTCATAAATCTATCACATAAACAGAGGAAGGGAAAAGACAAAACAACACAAAACAATTTTTACCCAATGCCAGTAACTCGTGTCAGGAAATTGATAGAAGCACTTGTATCATCTTGTCGAATCTACAAAAACAAAACAACACAAGCCAATTCCTCCTTTGCTCCTCTTGCAATAAACAAAAAAACCTTTGAGGAGATAAAACAGCTTAGTCAGACTCTGCTTTGGAGGCTCTACACCATACACCCTACGTTCGCCATTCTTAGGACTGACCTCAATCTCTCCAGGGACAAGAACAGAAACTGTGCAAAGCAAGCAGGCTTCTTGGCAAGTTCCAAACGAAAGCAACTATTGAGAAACAGAGCACAAGGGAAAGAAACCCACCTTTTCCAATTTGCGTAGTTTTCCAGTGGATAAGAACTCATCTATCTTCTCAGCAATCTTAGCACCTACTCCATCCTAAATATTAGGGGGCGAGGACAAACAAGTTATCTTCAAAAATCACTTAAAGTCATTATATCTGGGAAGAAAAGAAGGCTCCCTTCTTCATTCACTAGCATTCAGAGTCTAGAAAGAACTACAGGGCCCCCAAGACCATGACAAAATGTGGGACCACAAAGGAGCACAAGAATTCCAGGCTACAGCACAAGTCCTGCGAGGAGCAGCGGAGGGAGCTGAGGGGGCTCAGCCTGGAGAAAAGGAGGCTCAGGGGGCTTCTTGCTCTCTGCAACTCCCTGACAGGAGTTACAGGTTCGACTCGATGCCCTCAGAGATCTCCCCCAGCCTGGTTGATGCTGTGGTTCTGTGAAACGCCCACGGTGGCCACCCCCCCCCCGAGCCCCGGGTCCCCCCGCCGGCACCCGGGCACCCGCCNAGGAGATCCCGGGGGGGTTCCCGGGGGAGATCCGTGAGGAGATCCCGGGGGAGATCCCGGGGGGGTTCCCTGAGGAGATCCCGGGGGGGTTCCCGGGGGAGATCCGTGAGGAGATCCCGGGGGAGATCCCGGGGGGGTTCCCTGAGGAGATCCCGGGGGGGTTCCCGGGGGAGATCCGTGAGGAGATCCCGGGGGAGATCCCGGGGGGGTTCCCTGAGGAGATCCCGGGGGGGTTCCCGGGGGAGATCCGTGAGGAGATCCCGGGGGAGATCCCGGGGGGGTTCCCTGAGGAGATCCCGGGGGGGTTCCCGGGGGAGATCCGTGAGGAGATCCCGGGGGAGATCCCGGGGGGGTTCCCTGAGGAGATCCCGGGGGGGTTCCCGGGGGAGATCCGTGAGGAGATCCCGGGGGAGATCCCGGGGGGGTTCCCTGAGGAGATCCCGGGGGGGTTCCCGGGGGAGATCCGTGAGGAGATCCCGGGGGAGATCCCGGGGGGGTTCCCTGAGGAGATCCCGGGGGGGTTCCCGGGGGAGATCCGTGAGGAGATCCCGGGGGAGATCCCGGGGGGGTTCCCTGAGGAGATCCCGGGGGGGTTCCCGGGGGAGATCCGTGAGGAGATCCCGGGGGAGATCCCGGGGGGGTTCCCTGAGGAGATCCCGGGGGGGTTCCCGGGGGAGATCCGTGAGGAGATCCCGGGGGAGATCCCGGGGGGGTTCCCTGAGGAGATCCCGGGGGGGTTCCCGGGGGAGATCCGTGAGGAGATCCCGGGGGAGATCCCGGGGGGGTTCCCTGAGGAGATCCCGGGGGGGTTCCCGGGGGAGATCCGTGAGGAGATCCCGGGGGAGATCCCGGGGGGGTTCCCTGAGGAGATCCCGGGGGGGTTCCCGGGGGAGATCCGTGAGGAGATCCCGGGGGAGATCCCGGGGGGGTTCCCTGAGGAGATCCCGGGGGGGTTCCCGGGGGAGATCCGTGAGGAGATCCCGGGGGAGATCCCGGGGGGGTTCCCTGAGGAGATCCCGGGGGGGTTCCCGGGGGAGATCCGTGAGGAGATCCCGGGGGAGATCCCGGGGGGGTTCCCTGAGGAGATCCCGGGGGGGTTCCCGGGGGAGATCCGTGAGGAGATCCCGGGGGAGATCCCGGGGGGGTTCCCTGAGGAGATCCCGGGGGGGTTCCCGGGGGAGATCCGTGAGGAGATCCCGGGGGAGATCCCGGGGGGGTTCCCTGAGGAGATCCCGGGGGGGTTCCCGGGGGAGATCCGTGAGGAGATCCCGGGGGAGATCCCGGGGGGGTTCCCTGAGGAGATCCCGGGGGGGTTCCCGGGGGAGATCCGTGAGGAGATCCCGGGGGAGATCGCTGAGGAGATCCCGGCGGAGATCCCTGAGGAGATCCCGGAGGGGTTCCCTGGGGAGATCCCGGGGGAGATCTCGGCGGGGTTCCCTGGGGAGATCCCTGAGGAGATCCCGGGGGAGCTCACAGCAGAGATCCCGGCGGAGGTCCCTGAGGAGATCCCGGTGGGGTTCCCGGGGGAGATCCCTGAGGAGATCCCGGGGGAGCTCACAGCAGAGATCCCAGAGGAGATCCCTGAGGAGATCCCGGGGGAGATCCCAGGGGAGCTCACAGCAGAGATCCCGGCAGAGGTCCCTGCGGAATTCCCTGCGGAATTCCCTGCGATGCCCCCGATCCCGCAGTCCTCTGAACCCCAAACCCAGCTGCTGGGGAGCTGCCTGTCCTTGTGTGGTCCAGTTCTATTTCCGTTCTCTCACTTGTCGGATCGTGAAGCACTGGCAGCAGAAAGGGGATGAGAAAGCCAGGAGAGCATGTTGGTTGGAATGATGGAGCGGGCTGAGGCAGCCAAGATGTTCGGTGTGGCTCAAAAGGACCAGCTGGTACAATTGCTGCTCCCCTCCCTCCCCAAGATGCGTCTCTGTAAGTCACAACCGCGGTATCGTGGACAAACGGTTCCCATTACTGGTAACACGTGAGTTGTAGATGATTTTAAAGGCCTGGGAATGGCAAGATTTGCTGTGGTGCCTGTTCCCCATGAGCAGGCTGCCAAAAGCGAGGCTCCGTGTAGGAGAGCACGTGGACAGCGAGGAGAAATGTAGAAATGTGGAGCACCTTTTGGTTCTTCATTCTTTGCTGTAGTTTGTCGGGAGTGAAGCACAAGTTAGGAGAGCTGAATACATTCCATGGAATTCAGGAACTGTGTAATTTCAGGGATGGAACAGCTGTGAATAACTGCCAGTTACTTGGACTGTGGGGAAAAATAAAAGCTAAATGTCTTTCCTACCTCCAGAATGACTCTGGTTTTCAGTCTTAAAGACTGAAAAGAGAGTCTTCAGACTGGGGTGATGGTTTGCAAATCTGTCCTTCCAAAATACCAGGAAGAAGGAAGAAAACAAGGACGAGGGATGAGTTCCTGGTGCCAGGCCGAGTCCTAGGAGAGGTCTGGGATCTACAACCTTAATAAATTAGGATTGTGAGGAGGGAAGATACCAGAATCCCAGATCTTCCAGCCACCTGAGAAGCACATTTGCATCCCTTTGTTTATCCCACCTGTGTCTTCCTAGCATCTCCCTTTCTTTCCAGCAGGAGGAGTCTCTCTTTGAAGCCTTCCTGGCCTCAGGAATGAGCATCTCTGTTCCTGGGGATGTTTGAGGTGGCTTTTTTCAACTCTCTGTGTGTTCAGATTCTTCACACCCCCATGGAATGTGATAACCCTGAGCCGTGGGTGGGAGGATCAGCACAAGTGTGCCCCTCCAGGTGTGGGAGGTTCCCAAACTGCTCTGCCTGAACAAACCCTTTTTTTCCAGCCACCTGCACACGGAGCTGCTCCTGGGAAAGTGGCACCAGGCCCCGCTGTGTTTTGGGTTGAATCTTGTTGTGGTTTGTGTCGAATCTTGTTGTGGTTTGTGTCTCTGGATTCCCAATAAAAAGGGGTAAAAATGAGGCTTTGCTTTTCCAGGCTCACACAGGGAGGACTCCTCAGGAGTTCCTGTAATACAGGAGTATTATCCCTTTCCAGGATAAAAAAACCTGAGGTGGTAAAACCTGCCCCATCTTGGTGTCCCTGCCCATTAATTCAGCAAATCCTTCCAGCTGAAGAGGGGGAATAATGACAAATGTCAAAACATTCCTACCTGACAGTCAGAAATGGGCATTTTGGAAGCACTCTAGTGTTTCAGCAGGAATTCTGGAGAGGATCACTGTTTAGAGAGCAGATTTTTCCTTGGAAACAGTCCTGAAGGAGAACAGGGCAAGTTCGAGGGCAGACCTGGGTGTGATGTTAAAGCCACTCCCCACTGACCTACAGCTCCAGGTGGGATTTTCCCTTTCCTGAAAGACCAGAAGCTGCTGGTTTTATTTCAGCCTGAACCAAAAATCTTGAATTTTTCATCATTTTTCCCAGTTCAGCTGTGGAGCTGTGAACCCCTGGCGAGGTGGGGCTGGAGGAAGATGAGGATTTCTTCCCCAACATGGATGCAAACAGGAAGGCACATGGAGGGGTCGGCTTCAGAGATCCAAAATAGCTTATTTTGGGATTTCACTAAGGTAGAACTGACCCCTTGGAGCCTGATCCCAAATGCCTGGTGCTTCCCCTCTCCTCCTGTGTCTGCTGCGAGCCAGGGATCCCACAGGGATTTGCATGGAAGCAGGGGATGGAATGCTGGGGGTGGGTGGGCTCGGTTGGGCTCCATCACAATTAAGTTCCCAGGAACACTCTGCAACTCCAGGTGCTCCATTGCTCCAGGCCTCAGTTTCCCAGACCAGAGCATCCTGGATCCTGTGGATCCGGTGGGAGAAGCCTGAGGATGCCAGGAGATGGCACCATCCTCCCGGCTGGAGCTGCCACCTCTTCCTTCAGGGAAAGGGCTCTCCAGCCCTGGAACAGGTTGCCCAGGAAATCATTAAGGATCATGGAATCATTAAGGTTGGAAAAGCCCTCTGAGGTCACTGAGTCTGGTGGCCAGGGCCACCACTAACCCATGTCCCCAAGTGCCACATCCACAAGGATGTTAAATCCCACCAGGGATGGGGACTCCACCCCTGTCCAGGGCTGGACAGCCCCTTCCATGAAGGAATTTCCCCAATATCCAACCTGAACCTCCCTTGGCACAGCCTGAGGCCATTTCCTCTCAGCCCTATGTTCTCAGTCGAACAAAGGACCACACACTGGGGAGCCTGGGAGGGCAGAATCCCCGTTCTTCTGGGAGCATTCGGGATTTATGGAGCTGGGATGTGATGAGGATCATCCAGCAACTCACCCAAGGACATCTGCAGTGTCTGACTGAGAAGAAATGGGATTTTAAAAGGAAGAAGGAACTGGATTTTAGCAGGGAACTGTTTTCCCTAGGTGTCCCAGTGCAGTGGGTGCCTGTGGGTGCAGGATGAACCTTCAAAAATCCCTGGCCAAAGGAGCGTGTGGGAAAATAGGGATTTTTATCCTCTTTCTTTTATATTTCTCCACTGTTCTCTCCACAGAGCTGCTGGCACGTGGATCAAGAGATTGGCACCTTGACCTTGGTGCCATCCCCGTCCCAATGGATGCGGGTGGGACACCAGCACAGCGGGATTGGTGCAGGATCCCCCTGGCACCACCGGCTGTGCCGGGATGTCTTCCTGCTTCCCAAGCCACAGGATCTCCCCTGGACCATGAGCTGTGCCAGGATGTCTCCCAGCTCCGGAGCCAGGCTCCTGATGGATTTTGGCGGGCTGGCCCCTGGCCGAGCCGCTTCCCCGCCGTTCAAAGGCTTTTCTTGTTCGGCGCCGGCTCCCGGAGAAGGGCTCCTTTCACAGCCGCCTTTCCTAGACAGAAATTGTCATTTTCCAAACACAGCTTCCCTTCTCCTGGCCCGGAGCCTTCCTCCTCCCTGACGTCAGCAGCCTTTGTGATGCTCCGGTGGAATTTTGTGCCCCTGGTTCTTTTCGCTGGGTTTAGATGATCAGGGGGTGAGGGGCAGTAGGGAGGCCACGGTGGGATTCCAACGGAGCCAGTGGGTTGGCACTGGGATCTGAGCAGGTCTGGAGCCTTGGGAATCGGCACAAAGCCCTGATGGATGTGGAGAACTTTGGTTTTGAGTTTCATAGTGTGATGGGAGAAGAAAGGGATGAATTTTTATCATTATTATTCTCATTATTTGATCATTATTGCCATTATTACCCTGTTTTTTACTAATTCCTAGGTTTTTGGGGCTGTCTGCCAAGGATTCTTTGGCCAAGAACCCCAGGCACACAGCTCTGGTCCGTCCTGAGGGGCTGAAGGCTCCAGGTGCCTTTTCCATGACCAGAAAATGAGGGTGAGGAGCTGGCACAGACATGCAGGGGGTGTTTTCCCTCTTGTGAAACCCCTGGGTGCCGTCACCCGGCTGAGACACAAAGTCACCACTCAGGAAAACATTGCAACACAACCCCAAAATAGCAGCAATCCCCAGAAAACTGATGCCCTGCTCCCTGCCCAAATTCCCCTCCTTGCTCCAGCCCTGTCTCCTGGATCCATCGGAATGCCTGGAGGGCAGAGCTGGTGGCATCGTCCCAGGGTTTGTCCCTGCAGCCCCAGTGACTCCCGGCTGTGCCCGCACTGCTCCTGGCACTCGAAATTTTCCAGCCCTGGCGCTGGCTCGGTGTCAGGGTTTGTGCAGAATCAGCTCAGTGTTGTCGCTGGAGCAAAGTCCGTGTCTCTCCCAGGCTCTTCCCATGGAATGTTTGTGTTTCATCCCGATTCCCACCCCCGCCCCAGTGGCTCAGCCGGGATGTGTCCCCTTCACAGTCCCCTCGGCCTCGGGGCCCTATGGGGTCACACCTGATCCTTAAAAGGGGTCTGGGGGGTCTCTCTGTCGGGATGGAATGGGCTGGCATGGTGGCTCCTCTTCCCATTCCCACCTCATCCATGCAGGAGACCCTCGTGGTGCCACCAGCCTGTTACCTTCTGTGTGAGGGTCTCCTGGCACAGCTCCTGGATCCATTGGAATTCACAACATTCCAATGTACCAGTGGGGTCCCTGGTCCCCACCACTGCCCAGAGCAGGGACACTGAGGTGGGGGACACCAAATTCCTGGACTCCCTGTCTACCAGAAGGTCATTCCTGGCACTTCCCAGCCCCATAACAAGCCAAACTCAGAGCTTTAGAGTGGTTTAGGGTCTGGCAGCAGTGGCTGCACCGTGACCTTGCCAGGATCAGGAGCAGATCCCAACCTTCCCCTCCCAGTTTGTCTCCCTTGGGAAACGCAGGTGTGAGCTGTGTAAGATCTCGGGGATCTGCGAGTGCCTGGGAACATCCGATGGCTCCAGGGCCTCCCTCTGCTTCCCGGAGGAGTTCTGGAGAGCCCCTGGACCTGTCAGACCTGTGTGGCCTTCCTGGGGCAGGGACACATTCCAGCCGTTCCTGCAGGCTGAGTCACGCGTGGCTCCCGCGGCTCCCGGCCACGATCCTTCACCCCCATCTCCACTTCCGAAGGTGAATCATTCCCGTGGGAGGGAGCTGGGAATCGCCTATCGCACCGGGGAGGCTCAGCCCGGGGCAGGGACCACAACGGGGCTGTTTTCCCACGTTCCTGGGGAAAGATGGGAGCTCTGGGCATGATCCCGGGCAGCTGAGAGATTGTGCTGGTGCCATCCCAAGGGGCTGATAACATCCCAAATCTCCTGGCTCTGGTTCTGGCAATGCCATCCCAAGGTGCCAATCCCATCTCAAGATGCCAATGCCATCCCAAGCTTTCCAGCTCCTGTTGGGCCAGTGCCATCCCAATGTGCCAATGCCATCCCTCCCATCTCTGATTGTTCCACTGTCATCCCAAGGCACTGATGCCATCCCAAACCTCCCAGCTCCAGTTGTGCCAGTGCCATCCCAAGGTGCTGATGCCATCCCAAACCCCCTGGCTCTGGTTCTGCCAATGCCAACCCCAGGTCCCAACACCATCCCCAGGTACTGATGCCATCCGCAGGTGCCGGTGCCATTCCCTGCCCGGCTGCGGGAGCGGGCGGATTCCCGGGCGGATTCCCAGGCGGTCGCCGCGTGGGGAGCGGGGCCGCGGGCGCTGAGTCAGCGCTCCGGAGGGTGCGGAGCCGCTCCTGCCGGGCCGGCACAATGGGAGCGCTGGATAAACAGGCTGAACAAGGACAAACAGCTCCCGCGGGGGCACTGCCAGCATTGTGACCGCCCGGATTAATGGCCCGGACACTGAGAGCCTCTGTTCCACCGCCGGCTGCTTTCCGGGGGCTTTTTCCTGGCCGAACACCCTTTCCTGGCCCTTTGCCCTGCTCCGGTGGCTCAGGGAGAAAGGAAGGACACAGGGAGAAATCCCAAGCCTGAACACCTTGGCTAGATGGCTGGGGAAACCTGCCTGGGGGTCCCACCTGTGCTGGGAGGGTATCCTGAGCCTCCCAGCCCCTTCCCGGTGTCACTTTGGAATGCTGCTCCCCCAAGAGTCACTCCAACACTCTCCTGCCCTTCCCCACTCAGTCACTGAAAAACCTCCAAGGGATCCTGAGGGGGAGAAGGAGAACCAGAGCATGGATTTGGGGTCCTGCTGCAATGCCCTGGACAGATCCCTAGAAGGAGTAGGAGAACCGGAGTGTGGATTTGGGATCCCACCACAAAACCCCAGAGGGATCCCAAAAAGGAGGAGGAGAACCAGAGTGTGGATTCGGGGTTTCTGAGGGCACAGCCAGACGTGCAGCCGTCCAAGTGCTCTCCAGGCTCCGGTCACCGCAGCTGAATGATCCCTGTGTCCGTGGCACGGGTGGACGTGGCTTCCCATGACCACAGCGGGTCATGGAGAGCTGGGAAACCCCGAAACACCTGGCACAGGGACCTGCCAGAGCCACCATGGGGTTGGTTCTGGAGCAGGATCAGCCCCTCTCCTGCATTCCCAGGGAGAATTCCTGCTCACTCTGGACATGCTGATCCCTGCTTTGCCACTGCTGGATAAAGATAAACATATATTTAATATAATCTGGTGCTAACTGATCCATTATTGACATTATCCCAGGAGCTGCCAGCCCGGAGCCGGCAGCATTCCAGCAGCCAACAAAGCCCTTGTCAGTGGCCAGGCTTGGACTGCTCCAAAATCCTTTATTTATGGAGGTTTTAGGTGAAAAAAGGGACATAAACAGAAAAGGGGGAGTAAGGAAAAGGGGAGGGAAGGGAGAAAACCCTGAGAAGTTATTTAGGAAAGGAAGAAAGAAAAAAAAACTGGAATAAAATGGACATTCACAGGGAAAATTCTGGCTATGAAAGAGCCTTTTAAGCCGATGGAAAAACAGAACCTGTAAGATAAAGCCAGGAAAAAATTCCCAATAAAGGCCCATTTTTAGTGGGATGGAGGAGACATCGGAGGTGATGCCTGTCCAGTAATGGGATGGAGATGCCCCGGGATGGGTCAGACCCCCAAAATTTGGGACTGGGGAGATGTTGGAGGCTCTGCCCTTCCAATAACAGCCCTGGGATGGGCCAGACCCCCAAAATCCAGGATGGGGCAGCAGCAGTCGGAGGAGCATCCTGGGGCTGGGACTCTCCAGGGCAGCAACATTCCTGACCCTGGGAATAACATTTAATTTATTCTCAGCCCATATATTAAGAAAATAAACACGGGGGGAGGAGGGTTGTTGCCCCCCTCTGCCGCTGCCTGATTGATTTCAGGGCTCCCGGAGTAGCCAAACCCATCCCGGCGGCCACAATTTGGGATTGTGTGAGGCGGCGGGAAGGGCCGGGGGGAGCCCAGCGCCGTGTTTTCCCTCTGCCTCATTTTCACCTTCCCGATCCAAAGCAAACAGGCGGCCGGAGGCTTTTCTGCCGGACACGAGCACACACAGCCCCCTTGTTCCTCGCTTCTCCGGGGAGGGAGGGAAATGGGGGGACTGGGGAGATTTTTTCCTGTTTTTTTCATCACCACGTTGAAATATCAGTGATTAAAATCATGGGAGCACGAGAGGGTTGAGAATCCACAGCGAGGAGAATATTCCCTGTCCATCCCAGGGGGTTGGAGTTGTCCCCGTGGGGGCAGAGAGAGTGTTTGGCAGGGGGGAATCCCTAAATCCCCAAAATCCCATATTTTGAGTGGGTTTTCCCATCAACTGCTGCATGGGGGGGTCCAAAGTGTTGCCCTCCAGCCTTGATAAATCCCCAAATCCACTGTTTTGGGCGGGCTTCCCACTGGCTGCTGCATGGAAGGATCTGAAGTGTCACCTTCCACCCTGGATATCCCACAGGCTGAGAAAGAGGATGGAATGGGGGTTGAAGGTGAAGGGGTTTATACGCCTTTTTCAGGGATTTACCCTAAATTGATGGATTTATCCCTAATTCAATTTGGCTCTGCTGGATCTGTGGGATCTGCCCCTGGGAATGACCCTTTAATCCCAAACCCAGCGTAAATCATGGACAAAGAGCAATTCCAAAAGGAAACCCCAACCCCCGGAGGCTCCCAGGACAGGAACAATTAAAGAATCCCAATTTAATTATCCTTATAATCCCAAAATAACACCTGGCTTGGGTTTGTGGTTTTATAACTCAGGGAAAAGGGGCTGGAGCCCTGGAACTCCTGGAGCCAGTGCTCTGAGAGGGCTGGAGTGTGTGGGGCGATGTCCTGGGTGCTGCTTCCAAAGGGTGGGGATCGGGAATGTTGGTGGGGGTTGGGGGTGCTGGGGGGTGTTTGGAATGCTGTTAGAGGATGTTGACTGGTGTTGAGAATGCCAGTAGGTGCTGGGAATGCTGGAGGGTGTTGGGAATACCAGTGGGTGCTGGGAATGCTTGTGGATGTCAGGGATGCTGGTGAGTGTTGGGAAGAGCGGGGGGGGCAGAGCTGGCAATGCCAGCAGGTTTTTAGGAATGTTGGTGGATGCCAGGAATGCTGGTGGATGTCAGGGATGATGGTGGTGCCAGGGAGGAAAGAGCCACCTTTTCATACACCCTGCCCATGACATTCCAGGTGCTTTTGAGGTACTCGGGATCATCCCAAATCCCTTTGGCTCCTCCAGCACACTCCACTGCCCTGACCCTGCCACCATTCCCATTCCAACAGCAGCTAATGCTTCCAGTGCTGATTCCCAGTGGGTGGGAGGACAAAACCTCTGCTTACAAAGAAATATCCCTGTTGTCATCCCAGGAAAGCAGGAATGGGGGGAACACCCCACCTTTCCCACACTGGGATTGGCTCCCAGGGTGTTTTCCCTTTGGATAGCTGGGAAAGGAATCACTGGCAATGGCAGAGGATCCTTCATTGGGGTGGTGGGACCCCAGTGAGTGTTACCATCCCAGGATGTGGCAGTCAGATTTGTCCTGTCCTGGGGGATGGATCTGCCTGGAGCAGCTGGGAAAGACTTGGGATGGTTGGGATGAGCCCTACTGGGCGGAAATCCTGTGAGTGCCTGAAGGAACAGGGAGCCCAGGATGTGCAGCCCACAGGGTCCCCCATGATCCAACAGACTCCGATGGGAATTGGGGACAGTCATGGCACTGGGACGCTTGAATTCTGGGGTAACATTCCAATGAATTTTGGGGTGCTGGGGATTCGGGATCGGCAGCATTGGGAAGAGCTGGCTCCCAGCCCCTTCAAAGAGCTGCTTTCAAGTGCCGAGGGGAGATGGTATCACCTGGGAACGGGGAGGGCTGGGCCCCGCTCCCACCGCAGGGCTGGGAGCAGCTCCCACGGGATGCCGGCACAGCCCGGCACGGCCGCGGGGGCTCCCAGCACAACGGGGTCTGGGGGGACCCCCTGCCTGTCCCCATCCCTGGGGGCTTCCATGGCTTGCATAAGGTATCCCAGGGGATGATCCTCATGGATCATGGGGGATGTGTCAGCCACCAGATGGATTTGGGCCCACACAGTCTCTTTGTCCCCAACCAATGTCCCCACAACACATCCCTTTCCCCAAAAGGAATCCTGGCTGGGCCCGTCAGATTTTGGGATGACCAAAGTTGGGATCAGTGGGGTGGGGACCCTGTAGATTTTGGGTGGACCAAGGCTGGGATCAGCAGCCGTTGATGATGATAAAGGATGTGCTGGCAGCAGATTTGGCAATCCGGGAGTCACGGGAGTGCACAGAGGGATGGGGGGGCTCCCGGCTCCTCCTGCTCCCCCTATGTGTGGGGACCCCGGTCAGGGGGTGACGCTGAGCTGGGGGCTCCTCCTGGATGTTCCCATGAGGGGGATCCTGAGCCGCCCCATAAGGGCGGTCCCAGGCAGTCCCATGAGGGGGGTCCGGGTGATCCCGTGAGGGCTGTCAGGACAATCCCCCGAGAGGGGTCCGAAATAGTCCCCTGAGGCGCGTCCCGGGCGGTCCCGTGTGGGGGGGTCCCGGCCAGTCCCCTGAGGGGGTGTCTCGGGCGCTCCCCTGAGGGGGTCCCGGCTGATCCCGTGAGGGGGGTCCCGCTGCTCCCCTGAGGGGGTCGCGGTGGGCGGCGGTTCCCCGCGCTGCGCCCGCCCCGGCCCGGCCGGTGCCGCCCATTTCCGCCGGGCGGA
>VZRE01013147.1:259-14431 GCA_013396775.1 Cephalopterus ornatus
TAATTAGGAGGTGAGGGAGTGCACGGGAGAGACTGCTGACCTCGGTGGAGCCTCCTGCAGAGGTGTCGGGGTGTGTGCTGGGATTCACAGCAGCGTGAATCCCTCATTGGTGTGTTTGCGGTGACTGTGTCTCTCACGATGCTGTGAGAGGGGAAGAGATGACGTGTTATGCTCTCAGGTGAAGGTTTTCTAGTGGCCCACAGTAGTCTGCTGAAAAATCCTCAGGGAAATGCAGCATTCTGTGATAAGAGGAAGGGCCTATAAGTGAGTTGGCAGGTTTGGAAGTTGCCTTGTCACTTGCCTCAGCAGGGATATTTGCTCTGAGAACCATGTCCAGGCACAGTTGTGGCCTTGGTTTGAAAAATTTCGGGAGGCTGGCAGCTGAAGGGTTGCCTGCAGCAGCCTTTCATGTGACAGGTGGGCACTGAAGCTCTGGAAACTATGGAACATTGTATCTGCTTTTATAAAGTCTGTTTATCCTCTTCCCCTCCTATCTTAAGAAAAAAATAAAGAATGACTGTTAAAGTTGGACTAAGAGCTCTTTCGTGTGAGCAGTGTGGCCGAGGGATGTGGCAACTCTCTAGAAGAAGCATGTGTCAGAAACCTTCAAATACTTAAAACATCTCTCTGTCCTTCCTGTTATGGAGAAAGGACTCTTCATCTTTTCTCCTGTTTCCTATGTTCAGTGAGGTCCTGGGACGTAAATTTGGGGAGAGGAATGTTGACTGTCAAAGCCCTCACCAGTTTACGAGGCAGCAGAATGCAATGGCTACAAGTTGGATTATGGGAAATGAGACTGCGCCCTCTGTTTACAAATGTAGATATTATGGGAGCTCAGAATAAGAATGCTTCTCGTGAGCATAATATTTCAGGTTTTGGCCAGGAATGGGTGGTAAGATAGAGGGAAATATGGGAGAAAAAAAGGAGAAAAAAGGGAAATTGAGGAGAACTTTTGTTTTAAAGAGGTCAGGGTGAAGACTTGATCTTTTATTACCTGTGTGGGTGAAAAAAATGTATTTAAATTTCCTTGGCATACTTTTTTAGAAAATGATGAAGAAATTATTGTTGAAAGTGTTTTGTTACAAAATATACAACTTAGTAAAGAAAAGAACACTTTTGAGCCTTCATCTAGAAACTGAATCTTAAAATTGGAAAGGCTTTGAAACGTGTTAAGCAAGTGTTTTGAAAGTATATGCTTGAAAGTTCTCAATCTCAATCTATTTTTGAAAAGTTCTCAATCTATTTTTGAAAATACCAATTTTAGCTAAGTGTACTGGCTTCTTAGATTAACTTTCTAACATCTTGAAACAAATGTGTTTCGTAGAGTTTGGGAGACATTACTTTTAGTCATTGGATCATGTGTGTATTTCTCACACAGAGGTAGGCTTGTTTACTTGGAGCTGTGCCCTTTACTGTGACAAGGCCAAAATTGTGTAGTTGTGATAGACAGAGGAAACCTGTTGCTCCAAAGTTGGATCCTGGTTCTCTGATTTCTGTTTTCTAGCAATTGCTCCCCTTATTTTCAATACCACATTAATCTGAAGAGACTTGATGTAACAGTGCAAGGTAGCATTCTGACAAGAGCTTACGCTTGTAACTGAGAGCTGTCATTTTAAACAGGAGTATTTAGGTAAACCTTCCAGTGAGAATTTGAAGCAACACACTTTCTAATAATTAGTTAGCTTTGTTAGGACTTTTCCCTATTAAATCAGACAGTTGAATTTTAAACTTGCCTTCAGTGATGTGACTTAAGTTTTGGTTTAGTTGTGTTTTAAAATATTGGCCAGCTGAGTAGTTTGACTGAACAAAAACTAGACTTGAAACCATCCTGCTTGCCAAAGTTTTGGGTGAAGACTGTAAAATATTAGGACTGACTAAAGAAGTTGAAAACATTTAGCCTCAGGCCCTGTTACTGGGGAAGGCCTGTCATCAAATAGAAAGATTTTTGCAAGCATGGCTGTTTTTTTGAGTTTTGTGGGTGCCAATTTGGTCCTTGGGCTCTGTAAAGGGATGGATCTATCCATGGTGATCATTCTGGTGTTCCATTCAGGTCCTGGGCATTCAGATTCAACCAGGATAAATGAAAGTGTGTGTGTTGGAGAACAAACAGGTGTTCAGCCTGGGAAGCTAGGAGCAGCTCCCCAGCAAGAGGCCTTAGAGAGAACTCTGGAATCCAGCAACAACCTTGGACACTCAGTGGGCGTGAAGGAAGAAGCTACTAAACTTCTGCGGAGGAACACCTTGCAGCAAAGCCCTGTTATCACGTTAAAACTATGAAAAAAGAACGTTTGTTAGCTTTACCTGTAGAAAAAATATGGATCTATATTTAGTAATAAGAGTGTTATAAGATAGTATAAATAAGTTTGAATAGTGTGAATAAGTTTGGAAAAAGTGTGTAACTGTATATTGAGTAGTTCCATGTGTGCTACTCTACCTGTAGCCTGAAAAATTCCTGCACTAGGTGGGATAAATATGCTTTATGTAAACATTGCATACCAGAATTGTTAGAAATGTCAGAATTGGCAATTCTGCCATTTCTCAGGCTGCTATCCATCTCCCTTCTCCCCGTCATGTGTGTATAAGATGAAGAGGACTGGAAAGAATAAAACCTCATCTTTAGTTGTTACAGTTACATTGTCCTTTATTTACTACCAAGCAAGAAACGTAAGGGACAAAAAGTGAAATATGTCAGATAAGGGAACATTGCATATGCATCAGTGCATCCATCTGCACAAGCTGCTGCTTCTGTGTAGTGGTTTTGATTCTAGACCTTCCTTGGTAACCAGGTTGTAACTGAAGCAGTGGTCATGTTCCCAGTATTCCATACGATTTTTCTACGTAAACCAAGGTATAAATAAGAAGGGGGAGAAGCCTCTTCCCTCTCTTTCCTTTCCGGTGGATCCGGGAGCAGGTTCTCTGCTATCGGCTCTGCTCGTCTGGGGGAGTGAGGCCCAGCGAGGCCTTGTGGACCTTGGGAAGTGGAGAGTGCCGGCGGTCGCTTGGTGCAGTTCTGCTATCTCAAGGAGAGTAGTAAGATCTTCTTTTGTTAGTTCTTTATCGGTTGCTCCTGAGTTTTGATTGTGCATATCTAGTTTTGGGGTTTTTTTCCTTTCCCTTTTCCCTTTGGGTCAGGGGGAGGTGTTTGGGGGCCCTTCTTCTGTGTACGTAGTATTCTAATTGTATATAAGTGTAAATACATGTATATATTTTTATACAGCTTTGTTTTAGTCCTTTCGGTGTTTTCAGTAGCTTTTCCCTTCTCCCTTTCCCTTGTGTTCATAGAGGGGGTGGGAGGAAGAGAGGCTGCAAACTATAAGGTTTGAGCATTCGGCGGATCCAAACTGTTACATTCTGTTTGTTGGATGTTTGTGACAAAGTAAATACATTGAGCATTATGTTAGCAGCAAGTAATAAGCCCTGTCTGACACAGATGCAGGCCTCTATACCCACATTCCTTTTCTGAGGTGATAGTGATGATCTTGTAGGGTTCTAAGTGTAACAACTCTGTTGTAGTTATCTCTATGTACACATGAAGTGGGCTTTAAGAAAATTCCAACAAACACTCTAACTTCCTTTGGAAGTGAAATGCCAGGTAAAAGTAAGTCTGTCCTGTTTCATTTTCAGCTCCCCTGCACCATTAACCTAAAAACCTGTTTGTCAAAATGCAGAGGGGTGCAAGAAACATTCGGGATGTCAGGAGTCTTTTGGCCACAGTGTCTGCGTCACATAATATGGGCTTTCACATTTCACTGTTCCACCACAGTGTTTGAACACCCAGGGGAAGCCAGCTTGTTTAACACTGTGTCAGCAGAACACTGAGCTGTGGGAGTTTGAGCTTCTCTCTGTTCTGGTGCATCCATAATATGTTTATGCTTTACTGTTAAGCCTGTTTATGGGGATTTTTGGATCTTCAGTGCTAGAAGCTCCTGGTCTTTAAGTTTAGAAATTTAGGCTGGACACTACCTGAAGTTCTCTTAAATATGTGGGGAGTGTGTTCCAGCAAAAATGGAGCATAATCCAAAGGGTATGTAATAAGGAAGAAGTGAGGTTTGGCAAATTCTTCATTTCTTTCCAGATAAAATAGGTACACTGCAAGGAAAAAGATATACTTTCATTTTTCAAAAGGCAATGCAATAGCCAAGAATCTTTATTTTCTGGTTTGTAGGGAGTACAAAAAAACATTTTGGCTTTGTAACAGCAATGAGGCAGTACATATGAGGGAGGTAGGTACTTAATAAGTGTATGGGGGGTGTCTATGGTAAAAGGACTAGTGCTTTAATTCTCTGTAGAGAGTGCAGTCATAAATTTGTGAATTAGTGCAAACTATAGTCTGAAGGGGTAGGATACAAAAGAGAATAGTATTCATGAAACCACACGATTTTATTAAGTTACCTCTGTTTATTCTTTATATTGACAGCTATACTAAATCATGTAGTAAAGAAAGGAAATAAGTATTAAAAGTCTGTGTAATTTTAAGGCATACTTTGCATCAGTTCTCGTTCTACTAGGACTAAGAAAAATGTATGGAAACAAATAGCGAGTTCTTGTAAAAGATATCAAGCATAAATGTGGGTTTCTGTTGAGAAAATCCCTCCTGGTCCAGCAGAATAACAAGGGTTAACACTATTCAGTATGTAAGTGAACAAATTGTAAGCAGTAGTAGTACATTTCTCATTTTTCTTTTAAATGATAGAAGAAGATATAGATGTAATAGATTTAATTTTGGTCATTTCAGTTTTGCTGAATATGCGGTCTAGTGTATTTGTCAGAAAAATTAAATTTATAAAGCAGTTCTGCAAGAATCAGAGACGGTTGCTGGGTGAAATAATCAGAGCTGACTTTAAGGCTTGTAATATATGAAGAAGTATGAACCTACTCCTATATGTCTCAAGGCAGGTTAGTCCAGCAGCAGTTGTGGATAAGAGAATTGTTTGTCTATTTCCCTGAGAGTTTATAATTTTTAGAGGTTAGAGGAATAGTGCTCTCATGGTTCCTGTTCAAAATCCAGAAGTACCCTTTTGGGTTAAAGATGCCTTTCTTTTTCAAGTCCTGGTATTTTTCTCTAAGTATTCTTTGATTTTAGAGTGAGTATTTTTTGCTCTTCTAGAGGATTCTTATGTTGCTCTTGCATCGCTTCATATTTTATTGGTGAGTGTTTGTACTTGTACAGTCAGAGGAGGTGTGAATTTGGAGGGCTTGTACTTGCTGCTTGAGGCTCGATACATGACTCTGCAAAATCGTAACTTCGGAGATTCCCAGAGTAAGAGTATCACAGAGTATTTCCTTTTCTTCCCATTATTTTCATACTTTGCAGACTGTAGAATTTATGAGAGTTGTGTTCTCTGATACTTCATGTTTATTTCATAAACTCTCTGGGGTTATTTTTTGCTACTGCTTCAGTTTGGTAGATAGTCCTTTTCCTGCTTCCTTGCTAGAGTTAGAATTTTCAAGCAAGGAAAGTTGTTCTGATTCTTGGCTGAGGAAGACTAGGCTTTCACATGTTCAGGAATATTTGCCTTAAATTCTAGTGAACGTTCTAATATAATTTCCAAAGAACTTTGGGCAGGATTACACTTTTTTTTTTTAAAATTTAATAAAGGAAAGGAGAAAATAGGATAAATTACTTAATACAACTAAATTATTTTATACATTTTACAATATGTTTTTACATGTTTTTACATTTTTCATTGCATTGGCTCTGCCCATAATTTTACAACTGTTTTATTTATAATGTTCTTATCCAGTTTAGCTATCAGCAGTGAAAAGTTAGCTTTGTACTTACAATAATTTTTCAGTATTATGTGCTCAACAATCCAGACTTTCTTGGAACACCTTTCCCAACGTGGTCAAAAGACTGAAAATTTAAATATACAGGTTGTACACACTTAAGGATAGTTCTGTATGTACTCATGTCTTATATTTAAAATCTATTTTGCATGTATGATTGGAAAGCAAGGATATGTGTCCTTGATATGGATAACAACAGGCTGGAAGGTGTTCCCTTTGAAACTTGGAGAAAATGGAGAGTACCTGTTGATTAAAAAGAATAATAGGAGCAGATAATTCTGCTACTGACTAGCCTCATTGCTGCCCTTGTGCATCTTTACCAACAAACCCTCTGAATATATTTTTGTTGAATTCCTAAAACAGGAAAATACTTTCCTGAATGAGTATATACAGGTGTAAAATAGGGTGGTATAAACATAGAGAGCTGAAGGATGTGGCTGACAATGTCTTCTCCCACAGAGGTTTGTGTCTTTGGTCACGGCTCCCTTGGATGGAGTGTATTCACTGAAACAAATCACTCTTTAATTTACAGGACATGGGGATGTCTTACCTAGTCCTTGTAAGGGACCCAGGTTGCTGTCCTCTGCACGCTGCCCTGCAGAGAGCATCAAAAGAACAGGAGAGGAAAGGACTTACCGCTGCCATGGGCACACCCAACCAGAGTGTTGTCTGTAGGCTGACTAGTTCTCCCTGTCTTTGTCATTCCCCATGTTTTTGTGTCAGAGGCACCTCTCCAACTGGTTTGCCAGTATGCAATAACAGAAAAGGCTTTTATAAGAAGTGTCTTTTCATAGTTACTTGAAATGTCTTCATACTCAAACCACTGTGTTGCTTTTACATTCGTAAATTTATTTTGTAGAAATTGGCTGCCTAAAGCTACAGGAGGGTTGTTCATGCCAATCAATGTGACCAGACAAGACTCCCCCACTCCGAGAATGTCAGATTTCTCCTTAAAACAAGCCTTTGTGGCTTCATAGGCAGAGCTGTCTATAGCCACATCTTTCTGCTTTTCTTGGAGCTTCAAATAGCTGAAAGCTCTGCTTTATGTTGAAATCGTTGTGTTCCTGTGTTAGTCCCAAGCTGCATGTGCACAGCTCTTCTAGTCACTGTCTTGCATCATGAAACTGGCTCCTAGTGTCTTCTCTTTTAGGCAGGGCTTAGATCAATTTGGAAATGCAGGGTGGAAGCATGTGGAGGCCAGTTCTGAGATGAGAAATTAATGCTGTTAATCTCTGTGCAGTGTATAAGAGCAACTGCTAGATTTATGAATTTAATCTGGATTTAAATGAACCTGATTTTTGGAAATTAGACAGATAGAGGTAATTGCCTAGAAAGTAAAATGTCAGAGCTAAATTTGGATTTTTTACCTTACCAGTTCCAGACTATTTTTCTTCCAGACAATGCTGCTGCTTTGTGTACAAGCTCCAGCACAGTAAATACAACTAGTAAATACAGAAGTGTATGAATGCTTTATCCTGTCTGTTTTTTAATGTTAGAATAATTTTAAATGCCTTGTTTAGTTGAGTACAATTGGGGTTTTTTTCCAGGCACTTAATAAGCTCATAAATGTGACTGGCTTCACAAGATTCTTCCCAATTACCTGTTACAGCTTTGGGGCCTGAAATAGGGCAGTAATCTGTTCATGCAACCACTAGTATGGTCTCCTGACTAAATATGAGTGTCCTGTTTAGAAAGGCAATACCAGGGAACATAAATGTAAGTTTGTGCCAGAAAAATCTGCTTTTATAATTTGTAGAAGGAAGTAGCTGGAATCAAATGTGTTCTTTCCAGTAAAAGTACTGTAAAGCATTGACTTGTGAGCTGAGCAGTTTCTTATCCTCTGGATGTTTCAGTAGTAGGCACAACATTTGTTGTTAATCAGTTGCTGATCACGTAGTTTGATTAAGGGTAGTGAAACCTGTTGCACTGGTCAGTTTGTTGCTTCATTAGCTGGTTCATTGTCTGACTCAGCTGCATTGTCCTCACCTGACTTAGAGCAGTGTCTATATGATAGTATAATGTGTGGTGAATGTGTTTGCAAGAGCAGTGGGAGGGGAAAACTCAGGAATATTAAGCCTAAATTCTAAACGGAAGTGTTCAAACTATTGTATCCTCCCTCAGGGAGGAGGAGGGGAGCAAAGCCTTTTGGACTGAAATCTTCTTATCCTTGTCTAACTATGACTTTCCCCACAGTCTGAGAGAAACCTCTTAGTCTGTTACAGAAAAGAATGGCAGAGAGTTATAAGATAGATTAAAAAAACCTGTTTCCTTGTAAAGAGAAACAGTTCGGTTGTAGCTAGGTTGGTAGTGGAAGTCCTTCAGAGTTGGTCTTGTGATCCATCTCTTCAATAGTCCTTTTATTCATTGGATAAGAATTTGAATACAAATGAACAGAAGAGTGATGGAACTGAAGAAAACAAAGTTTTATGTTAGTACCTGGCTGCCTGATTGGGGGTCAGACTTTTGGAAATGGCTTTCAAATGAGCAGCGTAGACTAATTGAGTGAGGTTTACTAGACGATGAAGCCCTGAAGATCACAGATCCTGTAGTGATGCTACTCTGTGACATGTATGCTAGCCACTTGTTCTCAAGGGGAATGAATTTCCACCAGAGCAGGTGGAAAAAAAAGAGGTGCCTGGAGCCTGTGGAAAACTGGGACTCTCACATGAAAGGAACCTGAAGGGTCCTTGCCTATCTTAGCTCACAAGTTTTGGTAGTGTTGCATAAAGGTTTTACACTGGTAAGCACCACGGGAGGTGGGAAGGCTATTCATGCTTGAATTGTAGCATCAGCCCAAGAACAAACAAGTATTAATAGTATATGAATCAATTTGGGCTGGAAATTAGGAATGGGCTTCCAATATCAGAATAAACTTTGTAGCAGCCTTGCAGTAGAAGTAGCAAACAGCCTTACTGGTCCTCAGGTGGATCAGATTCCTAATGAAGCTTGTGGTGTGGAAGGTTGGTTTGTGGCTTGATGTCAGAAGAGATCCTTTTCAGTTTTGTATTCAGTTTCTCTGTAGATCTTGAGGAATACAGCAGTTTATCTTGCCTGTGTAGTAGAGATTGTGTAAAATATAAATTAAAATTGATGAAAGTATCCTGTTCACTTTTTCATTAGCATTTTTGAAATGGGTCTTTGAATAAACTGATTATTTTTACCTCTTTTATGTAAGCATATCTGTGAGGTAGGAGGAATGAAAACTGGTGTGTGAGAGGGAAGGGGAAGGTGTTTGCTCAAAGGGAACTGCTTGTCTAGATGGAAGCCCAGCTTAGCTGGAGAAAATTAACTGCAGGGAACAACTGGGCAACTGGTGAGTTTGTGAAACACATTTTTAAGATGCCTAGTTGGGATGCAGTTAGGAACTGTTATTTCTTTGGAGGACCCCAGTTTTTCAGGTAGGAGTTGATCAGCTCTAACTTTTAATTACATGGCATATATTCTTGAAGACATGGAGTTCAGTCTCTGAATAACAGGGAGAGTTTTGCATCTAAATTCCTAGAGGACAGATGAAGATCACCTTGTCCTGTAAGTGTACTGTTTCTGAGTCTTTAGAGTAAGTGTAGATGAATTGATGCTCATTCTTAAAGGTACTGTCATAAAATACAGGCTCCCTTTGATATGCTGTGAAATTTATTGGGGCAGAAGAAAAATGGGATTCACTGAGGACTGAAATACATTTTGAACTCTGGTCAAGTTGAATAAGGCTAGGTAGCCTGAAGGATTTTTTTTATGGGTCTGTATTTATGAGAAAAATACATCATAATCTGTGGATGCAGAAGTTGACTGTATATTTTAAACCTGCTTTCTCAATTTGACAGATCAGTGTGCTGGGTGTGCTTTCCCAAAATTAATTTTCACTCAATAACTGTGAGCCAATGGCTGTGCTGAGGTCTAGATTCTCAGCAACCCAATTTGCTAGTGGCAAAGATTAGAATGTTGCTTTTTTCAGCAGCTCACTGTACCAGCAGCTGGAAGATGCAGCTGTCTTTCTGAAGAGCATTGAGAGGGCTTTATTTTTATTTTTTTTTTCAATTTCTCATTGAAAATGGAGGATCTATGGTTTTAAATCTTAATGAAAGTGGTTCAGACTACTGTGTCAGACACACAGGTCGTCGACGAGGCTGAGTCTGCTTGTGGATGCCGAGTTAGTTTTCCCAGGTGTAATCCTGTGAAAGCTGAGGGTTCATGCTCTTGGTGGTCCTCAGCACATGAAGGACATATTAGAGCTGGTCCAGAGAAGGCCACAAAAAAGTTCAGAATGCTGGAGCACCTGTCCTATGGAGACAGGCTGAGAGAGCTGATGTTGTTCAACCTGGAGAAAAAAAGACTTTGGGAAGACCTTGGAACACCTTCCAGTACCTAAAAGGTACTTACAGGCCATTCACTTAATAGTTGGACTCCATGATCCCTGTGGGTCCCTTCCAACTCAGAATATTCTGTGTTCCGTGATATAAGAAAAAATGGGAACAGACTTTTGAGCAGGTCTGTTATGATGGGGCAGGGCATAAGAGTTTTAAACTAAAAGAGGGTGGATTTAGACTAGATGTGAAGAAGAAATTTTGTGCAGTGAGGGTGGTGAAACACTGGAGTAGTTGTGGATGCCCCATCCCTGAAGTGTTCAAGACCAGGTTGGATGGGGCTTGGATCAAGCTGATCTGCTTGAATATATCCCTGCTCACTCCATGGGGGTTGGACTGGGGGATCTTTACAGGTCCCTTCCAATTTAAACTATCCTGTGGTTCTGTGAATACTGCTTCTTGTTCAGCCACTGTCATAATGAACACTTTTTTTTGCTCAACTCCCTTGGCTCCATAGTGTAAATGGAAGTTTACCTTTGTCTGGAGAGAGTGCCACCTGCCAAAAGGGATGAAAGTGTGGCCCTGTCGTTTGTCACAGACTTACACAAAAGGTTTTGGAAGAGGACAGTGCCCCAGGTCACTTGCAGTACATCAACTACTTCATAGTAAGGGGAAGCACTGCACGTGAGGTGGACAACAAAGGCAAATGGAATTGTTGGAAAATTACTGTCAATCTTTTACTACAGTAAATATCTGAACTCCTTATTCTGGATCCAGTTACTGTGTACTAATTAACATGTGTATTTAGAATGTCCTGACCTAGACACAGTTAGCTGTTTAGAGGTTGTCTAAGAGAACAGATCTTGCGTTTTGTTCCCCATAGGTAAAAGGCTATAGTGTGAAACAGAATTCAAACAAAGTAGAAATTAGAAACCAGTAGCTTGATTGATGCAGTGGACATGAAACAAGCCTTAATTTTCTTCCTGAAAATAGATTATACCTGTTTGTCATGTTATATTTGTTAAAGATCTGTGACAAACATGGTAACTGGGTATAAAAGAAGTAGCTTTGAGACATTATCTTTGAGTGATGGATACAAGTGCATAAATATAAGAATGGGTAAGCTGAGTGTTAAAAACTAGGCATTTGAAAACATAATGGGCATTTAACATGATTTAGGGGATTAATTTGCCCTAGGGCATGCGGGACATTTAACTGGAATTGCCTGAACTATGTAATAGCTGAAAGCTCTGGAAAAACTCCTCTCAATGGCTTATCCATGGCATAAGGAAACTGTTCAGTCACAAGGTGAGTGACTTCCATCCTTAGTAATTGGGGAGGAATTAACAAATAGGTTTTTAGTTTTCGAGGAAATACACTTTAAAAATAAACTTAAATCCAGGGATAGAACAGACTTTTATAAAGTAAGTGCATGAGAATGATGATGCTTTCAGGAAATCATTATTAAAACAAGTCATGGTTTGACTGTCTCAGGATTTAGGGATGGTAGTCAGCTGTTTTTAATTTTCCTATGGAAAAGCAACTGCCTGGTTGGAGACTGATTCCAAAGCATTTGGCAGGTCCTGGGATGGCATGTATGATACAAATATCAAAAGCATGCTTTCTTCAACTGCTGAGGAAGAAGAGTTGGTATCCTGTTTTGGTGTAGTCCCACAGAGGGAAGCAATATGTTGTGTTCTGTATCTTTGCAGAGTTTTATAGAGAAGGTTTTTTGAATATTAAGGGGAAAAAACCCTTTAGAAGATGGTGTTAGCTTGTAGCAATAAGTTCATAACAGATTGGTTGTCTTTGTTTTATGTATATTGGAGAGTCCATAAGAAAGCAAGAAGAATGACCGTGCATACAGGCAGTTTGTCTTAAAATATGACTTCAGATGTGTTAGTGCAGGAATGCTTCTGCAGGAACATTGTTTATCTCCTCAGGACAACACTGTGGAGCCTTTCAGGAGAGTAAGAGTGTTCTGACACGTGACAACAGTGTTAGTGAGCTCCTGAATGTGGTGCTGTGAAAGTGTGGCTGATACATCAGTGGCCCCCGTAAGCAAGTAAATGTGTAGGCTTAAAATTGCTGTGCAAAAGCTCCAGAAATTGCAGTGGAGGGGAAGGAGTTGGAAACTACTTACGTAAGATGAGCAGCTGAGCAATTTGCACAAGTCTTTTCATATTGAGACTTCAAGGTTGAATGTCATGGTGATTTTACCAAAAAAGGCATTCCTGGAAGAGAATATTAAGATGATGAAAGCCTTCAGCTGCGTATAGCCTGTGTACCACCTGAATGCAGAGAGAGAACAGGCCAAACGGGTCAGCAGATGAAAATATTTTTATCCCCCAAATTTTTCAATTTATTTTTCATTTTGTTGTACACTCATACTAGAAACTTCTCATGGAGAAATTATTTATCTAATTTGATTAATCACAGGAGATTATTTGACAGGGGAACATACTGCTCTACAAGTGGTTACAGTGACATCTTTGGAAGGTTGATATACTTGACTGAAGCTACTCTAGTATTTAAAACTTAAAGTATACTCAATTAGGTTTCTATTGTGAACTTTTCTTTTTTTTCATTAAGACTGTTTTTGTGCTTTAGGTAAAGGCACTGAAAGAGAAGATTGAATCAGAAAGAGGGAAAGATGCCTTTCCAATAGCTGGCCAAAAACTGATTTATGCAGGTAATGGATATTCTGAAAATACCTTATATGGTTCTGGTTTATTTTATGTTGTTCTTCGATGCGAATGTTAAGTCTACTAAAGGTTATAAGAATTGACATGTAGACAAGTTAAACACCCCCAAAAACATGAAAGCAAACTCAATGCCAAAGGGCAATCTTAATTTTGAATTAGAATTTTTCAGATTTTACTACATGTGTGTCTGTTATCTTAGCTCGTATAGCATGATGTCTTTGGGGTAAGCTTATGTGAAGAAGAAATAACTTTTGTTACAGGAAATCAGGATTTAAGGAGATCAAATCACCTGTTCTGGGTTAATTCTTTCCTTTTGTTCAATTTATGCTGTGTATAGCTGAAGCATTTCTGTATATACCTCAGAGAATTAATGATCAGATTATTTCTTTCAGATTAACAAAAGAAACCTACCACCAAATCCTTGCTGTGCAAAGGTACTTTCAGTACTCTTAAGCTCTGTCACTAGAAATGTGTCTTATTTACTAGGAAAAAGCAGACCAATGTCAGAAAAAAACCCCATGAAATTAACTTTATTTGAGCTTTAATTGACATGGCTTATTCATTCTGGCAGTTATAAGAAATAAATTTTTTTGTTCTCACTTCATATCAGAACTGAAGTTGTATTCCAGTACTCCCTCTAGTGTTTCTTTCCTCTAAAACCAATCTTGAAAGAAACTTTGCTGTTCTTTTCGCTTCTGTAATGTACTGCTTTGTCACCAGTGTTGGTTTTCCACTTCTAATAAGCTAAATTCACTAATGACAGTAGAGAGGGTAGTGGCAGAGAAGTTTGTGAGTCTCTCTTTGTTCATACAACTCCTCAGGAGTAGATTTCTTAGCAAGTTTTGTGTCCCTTACACTTTGGTGAAGGGAATGGCATGCCATGAACACGAAGGTAGAAGTTGCATGTATAATCAAGAAATGTGAACAAGGCAGAAGGCTTTGTGAAATACGAAAAACCCCCACTCTTAATATTGTGTTTCTGTAATTGCAAAAATCAAGGGCTGCATGAGGTTATATGACATCAGTGTTTTCTAAAGCCAGAATGTATTTGCAATGTTGTATAATCCTCATAACTAGGAAATACAGGAAGTAAGATGTAGAACAGAATCCTATCCAAAGATTGATTGTAATTTTTTTTTCCTTGGACAGGAGTTACAAGTGTATATTGGTAACATTTTTACTTATGTTAAAATGAGCTATAGAACTTTCATAGTTTGGTAAAGTGATACCTCACGTGGACGTGATTAGAGGCAGATCTATTGTGTTGTCCTCTGTATTAGGGTAAAGTCTAGAAACCCTGGGGATGCCTATATATTTATTCATTTATTTAATGTATATATAAAAATATATTATACACACACACAGATATATATATATAT
>VZRE01013148.1:0-25528 GCA_013396775.1 Cephalopterus ornatus
AGCGGGGGCGGCGGTGCCACGGCCGGCGCTGTCACCGGGTGCCCGCCGTGTGGCGCGGGGAACGACGCGAGCGGCGTTCTTGGGAGGAGCCGCCCTGGCGGGAGGGGTGCGGGGCCGGGGGACCGTTGTGCCGCGGGCAGGGCCGGATCTCCGCCCGGATCTCCGCCCGGATCCCGGCCCGCCGGGGCCCCGCGGGCGCGGCCGCGCTCGCTCCGAACGGACGCGGAGCCGTTCCGCCTCACGGGACCGGCCGTGTCCTGTCCCCCTCACGGAGCTCTGACCGCCTCCTCGGGGTGAGCTCGCTGTGTCCTGCCGCCCTCAGGGAGCTCTGACCGCCTCCTCGGGGTGAGCTCGCTGCTCTTGTCCGCTCTTTGTGACCAGGGGGATTCCTTTCTCGGCTGCGCAAGCACGGGCCGTGGTGAAAAACTATAATGCTTTAATCCGGGCCGCGTTCAGGTCCTGTGACCCGGCGGGGATGAACTGTCCCGCTGAATACGGGTCACGGCGTTGTAAAGGCTTCACGTCTAGATAGAGTCATGGAATATCTACTTAAGAACCGTAGAAGTAGAGGATAAATAGTAATGAAGGGGAGCTGCTGTACGACTGCTTTCTGTAGCCTTCTGAGGAGGTGCTTTACGGTTTTTAAAAAATCATGTAAATTATGTTTACTGAGCCGTTGCTTCTTCGTCGGCTCTTGGTTTACATAGATTTCGTACTTTTTTTTTTTTTTATTCAAGCGCATGTGCTTTTAAACCGAAGCGTGTCAGGCCTCTTCCAACCTGCCAGGAGTATTTTCTTTGTTGTCAGTGCTTAAAGATTGTTATCTTGGGCTCTGCCTAGTTTTGGGCTGTGTGCAGGGAGGGAGCAACTCTTGGGTTCGCACAAGAAAGCGCGTCTCGCTGTCTTCTCCTTCAGCTAGCCTCCTTCCATCCTGCTTGTCAGTTCCGTCCTGCCTTAACATGACGATAAATGGGGTCATTTTAATGACCTTTAGAGCTAAGGTCTGATCGTCCTGTTCAGGTAACTCAGTTTTGAAGTATTACAGCTGGAAAAAAAGCCTTAAGAGTAATATATTCCACGAAGTAAAAATTCCTAGATGCTTCTAGGCAGATTACAGTGCACAGTTAGAGCCAGGTGAAGCTTGCTGCCCGCGATATTTTTGCTGAAAAAGCCTGTTCATAAGAATTAGCACAGACTTTCCATTGATGCAGCTGTGCTAGCTGGAGGCGGGGCAGGGGGGAGGAAGGAAAGCAAAACCAGGTTTGGAAAGTGGGAATTTAATTCTTGCGCTTGACTCTTTCCTGCTGTTTCCAGGCAATAACTTGACCTTGAATTATTTTTCAGTCTCTGTGTTGCTGAGAGTGTGACCGTGTGTGCCAGCCACGCCATGCAAATAAATTAATTGAGCAATAGCAGTTGATGATGATGCATTTAAGCCACTAGTGGCCACTGGCTATGTCTTTTGTGGCTCTTCGCTGACTGCTAAACCATGTGGAGCATCCATGTGCTCTGCTTTTTGTTGTTACAAAATGTGCTGGCGATTCTTTGCGAAGTGAGACAAGCCAGTAGCTGGGTAACACTAATGATTTTTAGGCGGCTGTGGTGCCTTGGGCTAATAAAAACACTCTTGTCCCATAAGTGGTCTAGCTGCATTCGTAACAACGGATGGTGAGGGAATGTTAATCTTGATTTTTTGTATCAGTTTTTTACTTCTGTTTGAGGTGATGCTTCATTGGAAAGCTCAAAGTGATATTTAGTATGATTCCTCAGTCTTCTCAGTCCTTGAAATCAGTGTATTTCTTAGGCTTTACGTGGAGTCAGAACGTGAAATTTAGCAAACTGAAGAAGAGAAGGTGTATAAGACATCTTATGGTGTTAAACACTATATAAATACTTTGCCTTTATTTTCCCCGTTCTTAAGTTGCTCTAATGACCTTTATTAACAGTTAAAGAGTTTAATTCTCTCTATTTCCCATGATGGCACTTAGAACCACGTCTCTTAAGCACTCTTGTCTCCATTTCCCTTTATTAAATGATACTTCTGTTAGGAAAAATATCCTTATGGGATTAATTCTTTAATCGCTTAATGGAGTGGGGTGAGGATCTAACCCCTTAACAGTGCTGACTGCAGTATTCAAGTGCTTTGCTGACTTATTACAGCAGAAAACACCAGGATATTCTGTTTTCTCACTTGCAGAAGCTGCTCATTGCCTGCTTTCTCCCATCTGCCTTCTAAGAAATTAAATGTCCCAGATTTGTGAGTAGTTTGCACTGGGCTGCTGGAGCATGAGAACTTTGGTTTTGCTGTTTAAAATAAGCTTCACTCCGTGCAGTAACTCCTTCTTACTAAAGAAGGATGTACAGTAGAGAAATCTGTCACCTTTCAGAATTTTAATAATTAGTAGGCAATATAAGAAGTAACAGAATATGGAGTTTTAAAATGTTTTTTGGTGTTTCTTTTGGAGATTGGAGGAAGATGACTCTGTTAGCTGAACTTACTGAATTGTGACATCTCTCATGGTTTCCAGGCCATAGTAGTTTTTTTTTCCCCGCTAATCATCAGACTACAAAGTTCTGGTAGATGTATTTACTGAGAAACAGGTAGCTTAAATGAAAAATCTGACAAGTCAGGAAACTTTTTATGTTGTGTGAGTTGACACAGACTTAAGTAATGGAGAGTTCCGGGGAAAAATATTATCAAGTATCATGCGTATGGAAGAATCCTTACTTCTACCAAAAAGTCCTTAGGGTATTTCTAAATTAGCTAATTCAGATATTGCAAAAACATCGATGTGAAAGTGTGGAACTGACCAAAATCCTCTGCATAAGCAAAGCCTATTTATGACCCTATGAGAGCTCTCCTTTGTTGTGCGAGGAACCATTTCTGTCAGGACTGCTCTACCTTTTGGTCTTGTCACCACGGCTCAAAGTTAAAGTGACTTGGTATGGGGGAAAAAGCCCCAAACAACCCAGCAGCTGAACAGAACTCAGTGCATTCAGGCGCTGAGGTGGCTTTGCTTATGCAGAGGGTCTGGGGAAAGTGATGGTGGTCTGTAACTGTGAGAGGAGGATCAGCTCTGTCAGAGCTGTGTATCTGCCTGCTGTGCTTTCTGCAAGTCATTGCTGCTGTGGGGAAATCTGCTGCTGGTGTCTGATGATTTCATCCCTGTGGGAGATACAGATCAATCGATTCAGATCCTGTCAGCTGCTGCTCCCGCACTGGCCAAGCCCGTCCAGAATCTGCAACGTTATCAGTACAAAACTCCCTTAAGTAGCTGCTAAGAGGAGATGGAGCATGCGGGCTGCATCCAAACAACCGCTAATCTGTCATGAGCTTTCATGTTTACTGCCTTGCACGTTTTACTCTTGTGAATCTCATTCCATATGTATTTGAGTTAAAATTTTGACTAGCTCACAGAAGGGTATCAAACTGCATTAGGCCACCGTTGCTTTGGGTGTGTCAAATACAGGAGGATAAATCAGAACACTCACTTTTTCCTTAAATACAGCTGCAGTGAGACAGTGTGGATCACCATATAGAAGGAGTGTGGTGTGAAAGGCAGCTGGATAATATTAGTCAGCATGATAAAGTGTCATCGGTCCTCAGTCTGGACTTGTTTGAGGGGGCTGGATGTTTTTGGGAGGATGTCATGGGAAGGGAAGCTAGGAGAGCACAGAGGATTTGTTTGCTGTTAACATCTGCAAAACCCCTCCCAGGTGGGGGAGAAGTGTGAAGTACTTGGGCTGTGGGGCTGGGCACGGAAGCTGCATATGAATGGGGATTAAGAAAGGCAGGGATGGGGACTGAGGGACTTTGAAAGGGAGAACAAATGAATAATGCAGAAGTAGCTGTAGAGGATGGAAGTGTCTTTAAATATCTCTCTTTCAGCAGAGCACTGAAGAATGTGAATTCGAGTCCTATTAATAACTGTGCAAGTATTTTTTTTAAATTTAAGGCAGAATTAATGTTCCAAATTGTCATCTTGAAGTGGGAAAAGCTTGATTACTTTGAAGAGATTGGTGCACTTCCCTATTGCATAGGCCTGATCCCTCATAGTATTCTGATACTGTTTAATTAATTTACAACTGTATTTGCTAATTTGTGAGTCAGAAAATCTTATTTTTAACCACATTGTGCATGTATCACAGGGTAAACTAAAAAAAAAACGTAGAAAAGGAAATCTTTTCTAAGACTGAGGAAGGGATAATGGAAGAGATGATTTAGCTCTAAATTACCAAATCCCTTCAGTCCATAAAACCGTGATTATGACAAACTTATCTTAACTGAAAATCTTAAACTTTATTGTAAGATTCACACACATATTTTGGGAAAAATAAATGTTTGCAGTGATTAGCAATGCTACATAGGCTTAGAAAGGGATGAATGTTGCTGGCTTAATCTCAAATATCACTCCAAACAAATCACTCCATGTAAGAATTCAACTTGATGCGAAGGGCAAAAACCAGGAGAATTCTGTAAGCTTAGCTTAAACAAAAAAAACACATCTGAAAATCTGTTGACTATGGATTGGTGTTTTCTGCAGAGAATAGGGAAAGGAGATCTTTTACTTCCCTTTAACAGGTTGTCCTGTGTTAGGATTATGTCCTGTGAGTGGACTGATTCCGTGTAATGTTTGGATTAAAATTTTTCATTTCCATGACTGTTTACTTGCAGCTGTCCTCTAATTCATCACTGGGTTTTGTACTGAGTTTTTTTAGAAGGAGCAGGGAAAAAGGGGAAAAAAAAATTCATGCCTTTCTACAGTGATGTGTCTTTCTAGGACTTGCTACCATGCAAAGTTTGAACTTAGGAGTGAGGGAAAATTTTCATGAAAATACAGGTTTTTTTATAGTCTCTTAGTAGAACAAATGCTGAAATTTGCTGTCACTGCAGAACACCTGGATATGCTTCTGCTGAATTGTTCATCTTTCCATGTTGCACCTTCTTCACCTCTTAGCTAGGCATACACCATTTAATGTAGAGGAATAAAGTCATTTAAGATATTAGCTGCAAAATAGATCTATTAAACTCTCCCCTTCCATCTTCTTTTCTCAGAACTCTCCTAGGCTGACAGAGGTGGGGGGGGAAACAACTGTGAAATTTAATTTAGCTATGGGATGTGGTTTGGAACATTTGAAAGACTAATAAGCAGCTATTTCGACTTCTTTACAGCAAGTTTTGGTTAATATAACTAGGCTGCCTGCATTTCTGCCTTCTGTAGGTGCACTGAAGTACATTCTTATTGACATGCTCTCCTTTCAGGTTGAACAGAATTGTTCTGACATCTCCTGTTCAAATCCCTCTCTTTATACAACAGTTCAGCGCCTGTGTTTTCGGCCTTGCTTGTAAAACTGGCTGCATGAATCAGAGCAGCTGGGTGGGATTTTGACGAGCACACTCTGGAAAAAGCATCTAGTGTGACCATCTCCTTTTGCTTATGTAAGAACAGAGTGATCACATGGACACAGCAAAAATGTGTGCAGTTCCTTATTTGGGAATGCATTAATGACCTTCATCCTGCTGGAGTGTAATGGCAATTAAAAACAGTGCAGTGTGGCTGAGTCGCTTTTCCAAGTGGATTTATGGGCTTTGCAGTTCTTCTCTTCATCGAGGCTGAAAAAAATGGTTTATTTACTACTGGAAACTATTAATTTATGTCATTATTACAGGGAAAAAACCCCCCACAAGTAGAGTTAGGATAGGGACTGTGCAAGCATCTTCTGCCTATCTTCAGCCTTTCCCCTCTTACATGTGGCCTGTATGAATCAGCTGTTTTGTTTATTGGTAGCTTTTTAATTATCTCAGAAAAAAATGTAACGCTTTTGCAAGAAGACACAACTTCTGTTGGTTCCTTAATTATGGAACATGACTGAAGCACTGATAAAACTCCAGATGAGCCTGTCAGCCTTCAGTGTAAACCTGTGGAGTCTACTCATCGTTAGGAAAATATTTCTATAATGTGTTACGTTCCACTAATGAGTGTTCCAAACTGGCACCGTGGGTTTTTTTTTAAATAGAACAAATCCAAATACTTTATCGATGATAGGCTGAGAACCATTGGAAAGACAGACTTCAGGTTCAGATCAGGTCACATCTGAGTCATGGCAGTTCCAGCTTCACAGAGATTTTTTCCAGGAGCTAACCTGTGAGGACTGTCTTTATTCTACAGGTGCCCTGATTCTCTGCTGCTGCTGCTTTGCTGAGACAACAGGTTATTAATTATATTGTTTGGTGGAAGAAACCCCTTAGGATTATTTTGCTATAAATGAAGGAATTGCTACCATGGTTAAGGTAAATGCCAAGAAATTGTTCTAAGTGACAATACCCTCCCTTTTCTACAGGTGAAAGGCTAAAAGAAGAGCTCTGTTATGCTGCTTCCCTTGAAATAGTTATTAAATGAAGCATTCTACCAATCCTAATGTTTCCTCGATGAGGAAGACTCGTCATAACTAACTTTGTGAGGGGCAGAGAAATAAATGCATTTTAAATGCCTTTAAAACACCTTCTTTTGTTGCAGTTTCTTGCAGGAAACTCAGCAAGAGTTGTTGTGGAAACTAGTGCTGTTTTTCCATTGTCCTTTTCCTGTTAATCAGTACATAGCACTACTATGAGGTCACAGAACTTCTCTTACCCCAGGATTCATTTGGTGGAAGAACTGGGAGGGAGCCAGTGGCAGTTCCCAGGGTCTGAGCTGCCTTGGCCTTGTGTCCAGCCTCAGCTGGCCCGGAGCAAATGTTACTTTGGATTGTGCCAGCTGGCCCTGGCTGTGGGCTGGAGAATGCTGGACTGCAGGAGGAGGCAGTGTATGAAATGGCCATTCTGCCCCTGCATTTTTGGGGAGATTTCTGCCCCTTTTGTGGGGCTGAATCCGTTGACTGGGAATCTTGAATTAAGCCTCACTTTTACCAAAACCAGGAATAATGGGAACATCTTTACAGGTGTTACTAAATACATGTTTATAAAAGTGTGTTTATGGTAAACACCCCTCTTTCACTTGGATGGAAAACAATACAGATATACTTCTCCTGGTTTATTTTTCAAGGTTTGTATAATAAACTGATCTGCAGGCAGACAAATCAGGGTAGGGGTGTACACATTTTTTTTAATATGTTTTTTTATAATCTGACATGCCTGCTTTGGCTTCTCTGTCGAGAAACTTGCAGTGCATCTGTTCTGTGGTATTTTTTCAGTGTCCCACTGACACCATTATTGAGCTTCCAGTGTCCTTTGGCAGAGAATTCTGTCACTTGTAGAACTTCATTTTATTGTTTAAACTGGCTCGTGCTGGTTGCACTTAGTGGTTCTGGCTTAATGGGTGTAGACCATGAATGGTTCAGCCTCCTCCTTTCTCCATCATTTGTAGACCTTGCAGACCTCCGATTTCTGTGTTTTTTACAGACTGAAGGATTTAAGCCTCCCCAGTTGTTTCCCATGTGGAAACATTTATGTATCTTTGCCTTTTTTTTTTTGAACATTTTTTTAAAGATATTGTGTGTGGTATAGTGTAATGCTGAGAAAACAGTGTAACATGGAAGCCTGTGACTATACATAAAGCATATGTATGATTAATAAATTAATCCTACGTGACCGGTATTGGTAACATATTCAGGGTCTCAGTGTGTTGGCACTTGAGAATCTGAAAGGCTTGTATTGCGGCAGTATGTTTTCTTAATTACCAGAAGGGCTGTAAAACTTAATACAAATGCATAAAAAGCAACTAATCTTGTAGGGAAACTGAATATATACCAAGTGTTAAGCTGTTCATCATATTAAATATCTTGTTATATAACCAGCATGGGAAGGTTGGTGGCATGGGAGTCAGAAACCTGACTAGTACAGTGTGATAAATGTGTGATTAAGTCTAACTCTTCATTTGCAAATGGGCTGTTTCAGGAATTCCCTGAGGCTTGGAGAAATTCCTCAGTGATAGCCCTCAGAGCTAAAAGCAGTTAGGACAAAAATCCAGGCTTTTTATATGTTTAACTTAAAGGGGAAACTTTGGCTGCTGTGGGTTTTTTTTTCCCCCTCCTTTCTTTGCCCCAGACTGGAAACTTAATAGTAAATTGTTTAGAACTTGTCAAAATCGAACATTTTCTCGGAGGAAACAAGGCTTCAGCTTCCTTATGAACAGAAAAGATGTTTTTCCTTACCAATACAGTGTGCTTTTCCATACAGATGTTTACAGAAGTATGCATGGCAGCACTAACTGCTTGGAGTTTGTAGTAGTGCGGTAAATAGGTGTAGTTCCTAATGTGAGGGAACCTGTTAAATGTTTTGCATGATTGGCATTGTTCCTGGTTGACCAATCAACTTGAATAAGAATCCTTTTACAGAAGCTGTGTGGGTGGGAATTGAAATGGCCACTGAATCTAAGTAAGGAGATGAAAAGCACTTGTGAAATCTGTATTCTTTTCAGAAGAGGGAAGGCTTAATCTGTAGATGAAAATTCTGTGTGGCCACGATTGGAGTGTTTCCTTTTGGGTTTCTGGTGCTGTCTGGGACTTGACCGAAGTAGTTGATGGCATTCCCGAGAGGGAGTTAGTTGGCTTTTCATCCTGGCTGAGCCCTGAGAACCTTGCCGACTTGCAGTAAGCTGTTCGGTCCCTCCTAGTGCTGCAAAGGTAACGTGCGGAAGGTTCTTCCAAGTTTATGTTTGTTCTTTAGCTGTGGATTGTGACTTAGTAGAATCAGATATGAGAAAACAATTTCTTTACGTTTGCTATGCTATGGTGAGGGATCAGTGTGCATGTGTTGGTCAGGTTTTTTTGAGGGTAGTTGCAACCTTGTTTAATATGAAATCTGCTTGAGTAGTTTTTGTTTTTTCTGTTACTTTATGTATTTCTGCATAGGTCATTATGTAAACGTAGTGGGAAGAATAATTTTCTGAAGAACTCAGCCCTGCAACTTAATATATAACAAACTATAGTAAGTTTTGAAGTGTAAGTATGGTGGACATTTCCAGTTGTGCACAGGATTTCTAACTATTGGTGTATTGTTACAAAAAGCAATAAGAAAAATAAAACTCACTTACTAAAATTTGCTGACAGCACCTGCTGTCTTGTGTAGACTTTTCCAAATAAAATAGAAGACTGCATGAATCACAGGCTTAAAATTTCATTTTGAAGACTCAGAAGGGGTAACAGTATATCTCTGGGTGATAGCACTATGCCTTTTTGAGAGTTAACACTTGATCTTGAGCTGTAAATTCATGTAGACTCTGGAATGCATATCGAGAGTAAGCTTTTCCACCTAAGGCCTTAAAAACATGTCCATGCTGGCATGAGCAGAACTTCATGCATGTTACCGAATACAGATACTGCCAATAAAAAATAGAAAATATAGGGCTGATGTAACCTAAATATAATGAATTTAACAGTATAGTTTTTTGTGGCATTTCACTTTCTTTGTTGATTATTTATTTAGATGTAAAATCAGCCCCAGAATCCTTATGTAAAGTTAACTTTTCACTTCCATCACAGTTACCAGCATATCCCCACAGACAACTCAGGAAGAATTTGATAAATCTGATGGTAACTGGCCTGTGAAATGTGTGACTAAATGAAGCTTTTCTTTCAGGGTCATTGCTTAGAAAGCACTGTTAATCCTCTGCAGTTTTCACTTTGAATTTATGTTAACTACATTTTAAGAAATGAACTAATTGTTGCTTCTGTTGTAAGCTGCAAAATTTATTTCTATGTGTGGTACCAGCTACTGAATAGTTCTGTAGTGGAACTAATGAATTCATGAATGGGGTTTACATGTACAAGGTCATAGTATAAAGTGTATAAAAAGTATAAACATAGCTTACAGTTAAAGATGGTGAGGAGAAAAGTCATTGTCAAAGTAAGTGGTTTTTTTTTCTTTTTACTTGTCTGGGAAAATAATGGATGATTTTACAGGAAACTTTGATTTGTGTATGGGTGTGCTTTCTTCAAACCATTGTAGACAAATATAAATTGATTCCATTCATTAATGTGGGTTTGCAAATATTATGATACTTAATTGTGAAAGCTGTTCCTGGGGAGGGATTTGGCTCCTCTGCCTTGACATTTACGTGCACATGTGTATTTATAGTTGTGATCTGTCTGGAATTTGCCTTTGTGGTTTTGTTTGCTCTTTAACTTGTTCTGTGATCAAGTCTGTCTCTCTCAGTTTTGTTTCTGAGGTTTAGTAGGTGAGGAATGCAGAAGAAATGGCTTAATTTAAAGGAAATAATGAACACTGGACTGTTAACTTTCTCACTGCATAAGAAGAGTACCATGACATTACCTTAAAGTAGCTTCTGAGAACAGGGAGACATGTCTGAAACTGCCCCGTTTGGCAGAAAATGGTTTTACAGAATGAGTCAGTTCTGGAAAAGCAGAAGTTGCACAGGTACCACTTGATACTGGAGTGATGATAACATTTTTCTGTGTATGCTGACATGGAATGTAGCTGTTGCATTTGAAGGCGGTGTAAACAAAGAACTGATGATATAGATGGTTGAGTCATAATTGAAATATCAGTCAGAGACATAGCAGAATGAGGAAGAAAGGTTTTGGATGGTCAGAGTTTTTATCTATTATGTTTTTGAGGTGGTTTCACAGCCAACTGCGTTACTGGATTTGTATCTCCAAAAAGATACTTAGCACTCATTCAGGAGCAAGTTTAATCAAGTCTTAGGTTATGGGTTACTGGTTTGATAGATGGGTGGTTCAGTGACTTGCTTCTGGGAGGCTTGAGTAAGTTCCAGGGCTTGCTGGTCACAGCCCAGGGCAGCCTTGGCTCCGCTTTAATGCTGCCTGAACACAGCACAGCAACCAGCCCTCCTTCAAGGTAAAGGTGAAAGTCCACACCGAGGGTGAGCACACATCAGTGTGCCCCTTAGAACGGCCTGACAGCTGTGCTCACACTGCAGCGGGTCCTTGGGCACCAGGGGACTGAAATGCAAGGGCTCTGGGAGTGGGCTTACCGACAAAATGCCCCGTGGTGTTTCCAGGTTCTGCTGCAAAGGAGGAAGGCAACAAGGTAGACGTGCAGAAACTTGTAAAGAACAAAATGATCCTTATAAAGGAGTTCATACGTCGCACAGTAGGTAGTGACCTTAGCTGGGTTTTGGGGGGACACTTATTCTGGCATTTAAACAAAAAGTGTTCCAACATATTGGAAGCAAAATATTTTCTCAGTCTAGAAGAGTTTTTCCTAAATATGGTAACAGGGAAGATAGGACTGTAGCAGTAAAACTAAATATTTACTTGTATTTTATTAAGGCTGTTTTGTTTCCTGTTTACCTGTGCTTATTTGGAGGGACTGCAGTGCCAGAGGTTCTGGTTGAGCAGAGTACATGAAGGCTTTTACTTTGCTTTTGATAGTAATTCTGAAGAGGAATATGGGATAAAATAACAAAGTGAGCAGTAAAGAATTGCAAATATCAGATATTTGGAGATCTGAAAATCTTTGATTTATTATCTTTCCTTGAAACTGCTCTAATGAGAGAAGATTGGAAGATGTAAAAACTTACCACACTTAGCAGATGGATTTCACTGTTTGAAGAAGTGCTGGTATGATCAAACATACCCAAATTGCAATTAGCATGATTACTAGATGTCCATTTTGTGCACACTAGTCTTTTAACAATAATTAATATTAAAAAGAGTTTTCCCTACTTTTAAGAGAGTTGTATCTCTCTGTTACAAATTGTTTAAAGAACTCAATAAGCGTGTGAGAGGAATTGCAGCCTACATGTATTTCCGAAAGATCTCTGGTTGTAGGATAAAAGGCAGGTCTCAATATGGTGAAGAAGAAGGAACACGCTTTCTGGAAGATGTTTGTTTCCTATAGACTCTTACAAGATATGAGATTCCAGGCTATAAATTCATTGTGACATGAAGATCTCGTGCAGGGCAGGAAGTAGAAGTAATGTAGTCATTGCTGTACATCCCACTCAGAATCTTAAGTAACTTAGTTTTTAGGGAATATCTTACATAATTGGGGTATAACTCAGCACTTAGGCCAGAATAGCATGTCCCCCTCTGTAGGGAGAGAAAGGATGCCTGAACACTTAGTCACCGTGATTGTCAGCAAACATTCCCTGTGTAACTTTGTTACAGAATTTGTTCTGCATGGTTTAAAAATGGAGGTGAAGAAACTTTTGATTTAAGAAGAAATCCTTGTTATTGTGGCTTTTAATGTGGCCTGTGAAATTAAATAATATGTTTTACAAAAGGTGGGGGAGAGGATGGGTCACTAAGGCCTGCTTATTGCGCTGCTTGAATATCCTTTTGATACTTAAAAGGAGGTGTGTGTTTAATGTAATATTGTCAAAAGGTTAAAACATCTCAGTAAAATGTGTAAGTGAAGTAGCTCCCTAGGGAGTGGTACTGTGCTTCCCAGGGAATCTGCTGAAGTCCTGTTGTAATTCCAACTGGTGACCTGCTGCTTTCAGAACTCCTTAGCGGAGAAAATTTTGAATTTAGGATGTGGGTTTCTGAAATACTAACTGTAAATTAACTAAAGTAGCACTTTCAAAACAAAGATGAGAAGGGGAGATTTAGTAAAAGATGAGCTTTATTCCATATGGAACTCGGCAACAACTTCCTCTTTCGGCTGTAAAGATAATTGATTCTGTAACCTTGTGGCTCCCAGTGTGCCAAAAATGCAAGCCCTGAGAGATTTGGTGACAAGGGGAGCGGATTCCTACTTTCAAACATCCTTTGGCCTCTGTTACATTTGAAATAATATCTGCATATATGCAGAAGTTTTTGCTTTCTCAAATACTCTGGTGAAATTTTGGCTTTATTCAGTCTTCATCTTTTCTACCCCTATTCCAAGGGGAACATAAAAAGCCCCCAATAAATAGTTTAGCAAATCCTGGATATATTGGAGGGAATCTAGTAAATTCTATTACAGAAATTGGAAAAGAATAGATATGTTGTGAGGATTAGGGGGAATGACACAAGTTTAAACAGAGAAAGAAAAGTTGCAGATCTTTTTCTAGTACTCTCTGGTTAAGGAGACATTTTCTGTCTCTTCCAATCAGCCCCTTCTAAGTTAGAGCAGGTTCTAGAAAACAACTTGATGTGTAATGCTCCCTGAGTCAGAGGATTAATGGGTTTTATTGTTAAAAGGAAGGCCGTGGAGCTTAGTTGTCTTCATAGTAATAACTTCATAATTGAGCCTAGAAATGTCTTCATATGGATAACTTCTAGATATGACCAAAGCTGGTGTGTTTTAATACTTCGTTCCAGGAGGGAGTAATTTTTCAAGCCGTATTAATCAGTCTTGAAGTTTATTCCCCTACTGATAAGTGGGGATAGTTTCTTGACCTATAGCTTTTAGCAGAGATACAAAAGAAATGTTTCAGGCTGGAACTTTATAGCTTTTTCCCTACGGAGCATGAGAAATACTTCAGTAGTAAAATTTGCATTAGATGTTGTAAAACAAATGCGTAAGAACCATGTATTTTTCTGTTGTTAACATCAGAGGAAAGGTATTTGCTGATATATTGTTGTGCTTGTCTAATAATCTCGCTGTTTCCTCTTCTGTAGAAAAAGGCTGGGATGGGAGTTACAGTTTTGCCCTGTTTTAATTTAGTGGTTTGAGTTGCGGTAAACAAAGTGGTATTTTTTGCTCCGATTCGTTCTTTCTGCTTAATAGTCCGTGACTGCAGTCAGCTGTGGTGGGGGGTGGCTTCAGTTTATTGTGAAAGAAATGAAGTTACGCTTTCTGAAGGTTTGTAGTTAATTTGGGTGTAAAACACTTCCTGGCCTTTGCTGGAAGGGGTACAGATCCACGCTGATGCCTTTGGAAGGCGGTTACGTACAGCTGTCTGTAGAAACCGTGAAGTAAAACGCTATGTAATTACTTCCTGGTGGGCCACTGCAGTTCTCTCGGGGCCGCTCAAGCCTGTAGGGCTGTTGGGGAAGGGCAGCGTGTCGCAGCGGTGTAACCTTTCCCCTTGGGTGGCTGGGGGAGGCGGCGCACAGCAGCGGGGCGCTGTGCCCGTGCCCGTGCCCGTGCCCGCTGCTCGGCCCCGCCGGGCGGGGAAGTGACGTCCGCTTACTGCTGCTTCTAGAAAGAGCCCAGGCACGTCCTGGGGATGGGAGGGCTCTGAAGAGAGCCGCGCCTGCCGGCTGTAATCATTTATAAATGAGCGCCAGGGGAGGGAAGGAGATCCGGAGAAGCTGCCGAGTCTTTTCTAGATGGATCGGGGAGTTTGCTGATTTACGGCAGTTCTGTTCGCTTGGATTCCAGACCTGATTTTTGCTTTTCCTTCTCTAGCGTCTCCACCTTGCTAAGACACTGGGCGCTGCTTTCTTTATAGCAAGGAAGATCTGAACTCCTCCGACACTCAGGATGGGGAAAGATTATTATTCTATCCTGGGGATTGAAAAAGGGGCTTCTGACGAGGATATCAAAAAGGCTTACAGAAAACAAGCACTGAAATGGCATCCGGATAAGAACAAATCTCCCCACGCAGAAGAAAAATTCAAAGAGGTTGCAGAAGCTTATGAAGTGCTGAGCGATCCCAAAAAGAGAGACATTTATGATCAGTTTGGGGAGGAAGGTATGTATGTATGTCTCTGTATTACTCTGATCAGTCACTTTCTTTGTTTAATGAAGCAAAACATAGAGGAAAACAAGGTACGTGTTGATTTTTAGGCAGTGTATTTGTTTGGCTCTTCAGTTTTTTAAATGTAAAATGCATTGCTGGGCTTTAATGCCGATACAGTTTTAATTTCTTATTTTTATTTGGTTTTAATTTTATAAATCCCAAATACTTGACAGGCAAAAAGTTACTGAACAGAAGAAGTTTGTATCGCTCATAAATAGCTTTCTGGATCTCTTACCTTGCCATAGCACTTTTGAGATGCAGTGCAAAACAGATGTATCCTTTTTTAAAATTTTTTGCCTGAAGGCAGTCTGCTTGATCTAGGCAAGGCAGTCCTTCTGAGCAGAAGCCCAGGTGTCCAGTCCGTAGTTGTCCTTGGCTTTTTGCCTGGAGAGGAAAGAATTTGGCTGATGTCATGAAATACCAGAACAATTTTTTAGCTTTAATTGTAAACAGTGATAACATGCCAAGAGAATGAGGCCTCAGAAATGTCATATTTATCCTAAAATGGTTATCTGCAGAGGATGGCTTTTTTTTATTTTTGACCAACATGACTTTCAGTCTTATGATTGAGCAACAGAGGAAGTCATTAACGTCCCTTGCCATAAATGTATGGTATCAGAAATTCCATATGAAATGATGACTTCCGTTGTGGCAGTTGTCTGCTCATTGCTTTTCACTCTGGGCCCTGTGCTTACTATTATACAGGAGGACACTGAAATAATTTGTTACCATTATAAAGGAGGGCACTTTAGGGAAAGGTACAAAGTATAAATTTTTAGAGTGGTGAATCTGGAGCTGTCTCCTGATGCCTCAGTTGCTCTCTAAGCTCTTCAGTTGCATCTCCGAGTGTAATCAGTAGTTGTAAGGGAAAGACAGAGGATTGGGTTTTGTGGGAAAGAGGAAAGGCTGTGTTTTTACAGCCAGAAACTTGATGTACCTTCAAGAACTTTTGGCCAGCTATTCCAGGAGGTGTCCTTCTGCTATCACAGATTGAATCCTCTGATTAACAGCGCTGTGACAGAAGGATTTCCTACATGTTGCTAAGTACTTCTGATATGATCTGGTATTGAGATTGGGAAGGCATTCTGATGTCTTGCTTGGATAATGCTGGTACCTGATATTTAGCTTATGCATTAAAAAGTCTAAATCACTGAGCCATAAAAAACCCCAACAAACCCCTCCTTCAAAATTAGGGTCTAGGGAATCCTGCTTCATTAATGTAAGCCTTCACATTTTTGTGGCTATGGAGGTAGGAGAGCAGCTGTAGGTCTGAGTTCATCTAAGATTAAAAAACAAACAAACAAACAAAAAGAACCATTGTAAGTTTAGAAATAAAAGGCTCTTAGGAAGACTTTCAGTCTTTTTGTCTTAAATGTTTGAGAAAGTATCCCGAAATGGTCAGAGCAGAAGAGCGCTATTACAAGGAATAAAATACTTGATTCCCTGTTGGGAAAGAGGCATTGAAGAAAACTGATTTTAGCTGGGTTTGAGATGGGAACACAGGAAGTACAAGAGACTGTGCAGAGACAATTGTAAAGGAAGTCTTAGCAGAAAGAAACAAGATGTAGATCTTTCCTTGTGGAAGATGGAATAGAAAGAACAAAGCTATTGAGAACCTTGTGATTTTTTTTTTTTTTGCACAGAGGTAGTGATACTATATACAAGGGTTTTGTACCCAAGTGGATCTCAGTAAGTTCTAAGACGTTTCTATTTATAGCTGCTTTGTTACTGAAAATGCATTGCAGGAAAACAGAGGCAAAACTAATTAACACTGAACTAATGCTGAGCTATAGAGACTGTGGAAAATGTTGCATATGTGAGAGTGTGTAATTTTCCCCACAACTGATCTTGTGGAAGGTTGCAGTTCCCTACAGACTTCGCAGAACAAGGAGAGAACAAGTCAAGCAGACCTGTCCTCTGCTAATTTGTTAAAATAACTATTTTCAATCATGAAATAATCAATGAAATAAATTTTATATGAAATAAAATTGGCAGTGTCAGAATACCTGCTGTTCTGAAGTCCTTCTAGAGCTTCAGAAACCTTGTTGCTGTTCAAGTTATTGAATTACTGGTCAGTACTGCATATTCTCATGGTGAGTCCTCATTGAAAAGGAGACCTTGGACTCTACTGTAAATATCTTTTTGACTCATCAGTTCTGATATCATTACACTCTACAGTAGCAAAGCTTATACTAATACTCAGTTTGTTTTTAACTTTGCTCATTTGTCTCACTTAGGTCTGAAAGGAGGAGCTGGAGGATCTGATGGACAGGGTGGAACCTTCCGGTACTCCTTCCATGGCGACCCACATGCCACATTTGCAGCTTTCTTTGGTGGCACAAATCCTTTTGAGATCTTCTTTGGAAGGAGGATGCCTGGTGGCAGAGACACTGAAGACATGGAGGTGGACGGTGATCCGTTTGGGTCCTTCACTACCTTCAGCATGAATGGCTTTCCAAGGGAAAGGAATACAGTTGGCAGCCAGTTACGTCGTAAACAAGATCCCCCGGTAATCCATGAACTCAAAGTGTCGTTGGAAGAGATCTACCATGGCTGCACAAAAAGAATGAGGATTTCACGGAAAAGGCTTAACCCAGATGGCAGAAGTGTCCGAACAGAGGACAAAATTCTTACCATCGAGATAAAAAGAGGGTGGAAAGAAGGCACCAAAATCACTTTTCCGAAAGAAGGCGATGAAACCCCCAACACAATTCCAGCTGATATTGTTTTTATCATTAAAGATAAACCTCACTCTCACTTCAAGAGAGACGGATCAAATATTATCTATCCTGTTAAGATCAGTTTAAGGGAGGTGAGTTTCTCTTTTGGTAGAGCTCTAAATGCTTGAAGTTGCTGCAATATGATACAATGGCTAAAAGCTGCATGGCAGCTGTGAAGTTTTAGGATTTGAGGTTTGGGTGTCTCTTTTTAATTAGAGTTTTGCTTTTGTCAGTGTGTGGCTGAAGAGCACAGTTATTTATAGTGGAAGCAGGAGCCATGTTGATAAAAATGGAGTATTATTTCCAAGCTGTTTACCATAGAGGTGGGAAGTGTAGACAGGGGTAGAAGAGTAAGAGTAAAGGTTGATATGTCTTAAATCTTCATACATTACTTTTCTAGCTAACGATGTTTTAGGCTGAAGTGACAGACACATTAACAAATCCTATATAGTATGCTCCTTGCTGCTGGGATATGGTTGCTATTTCTGTAGGATAAAGTGGAAATGCCTTTAGTATTTTCTTTGCCAGCAAATTCTAAGTCTCCCTTTTTATGTCACAAGTTATTTCAGTGTGATTTCAGACTACATAGAGATTGATTTCATGAAGATAAATAATTGTGAACAGGTGTAAGAGGAGCTATAAATAACAACAAAAATGGTATAGCTTTTTAAAATTCCATTCTGAGTCAAAACATACTGGCTTTCCGAAGGAAAAGTCAGAAAGGCAACTTCAGAGTTCTTAAAAATCTGGAGCCTCAACATAATCATCATTTAAAAGATAATGTGGCTGTATGTAATGTATTTTTTCTCCCTAATTAGTATCAGGTTAAGAAGTTAACTCTTGCTTGCATTATAAGCTCTTTGTGTACATTAAGCTCCCTTCTTAAAGGATTCTGAACTAAAATAAGTGTGAACTGGGGTGAGGCACTTGAAGTAGTATGAGGGAGGGAGAAAAGACTATTTAATGTTAATGTGGGTAATACAGTTTCTTCATAGATAAAAACCTACTTAGTCTCATCACATTGTTATGTAAATTGGACGTTATCAGTGGAGACTAAGTGTGCTGAATCGAGTGAAGCTGGAGGAATCAAAATCTTATTATCAGAGATCCTAGCAATGAAAACAAACTGTTGGATTAAGCAGGAGGTCTAATGTTTTCATTTTGGTGCACCAAAATAATAGTTATTCTTTGAGTATCACAAATATTCACTGAACACAGCTCTGAAATTTGATATGCCTCTGCTTATAGACACTCAGATGTTGTTCTGCAATCTGATACAGGTTGATAGTGTATTAGAATAAGCCCCTGTGCAATGTAAACAAACAGAAAATGAAATGGGATTCTAAATTTCCAGTGGCAACTTAGAAGACTGACATCTCTAGAGAAGTATGAGTGAAGTATCAGCTCCTTTATTATTTGATAAAGTCTTTGAAGGACACAAGCTCAATTACCCTCCAGTGGCCATTGTGTAAGATTTGTAAATTCAGTGATACTCAATGGCAGATTGAAACTTTCTCTTTTTAAAAGAGGAACGCAGTATTTGAATTTTGACATCTCAGTAGTGCACAGCAGAAGCACTGTTTAAGATTTCTAGTCACTTCTACGTAATCCAAATTCATTTGTAGGTACAAAAAAAGTTCTGACCAATTTCTTTTTTTCTCATGTTACCATCTTTTTCTTTAGGCTTTGTGTGGCAGCTCTTTCAACGTGCCAACGATAGAAGGAAGAACCATACCCATGACAGTAAACGAAGTGGTAAAGCCTGGGATGAGAAGAAGAATTATAGGATATGGTTTGCCATTTCCCAAAAATCCTGACCAACGTGGAGACTTAATTATAGAGTTTGAAGTAATTTTCCCAGATAACATTTCTCCAGCATCAAAAGAAGTACTTAGGCGAAATCTTCCAGTTTCATAAAATGGAAGACTGTATATGTCAACAGATTAAAATAGGACACTGGAAATGCAGAAGACTGGCAAGTCTGTGCTTTAAAAGTGCAATCTGTTAACAACTAGTGGAATCTTTGTTTTTTTTGTTTTGTGGGATGGGTGGGGGGGAATACTGTAATGCTGCATGAGAAGAAAAGGATTCAAGTACAAGTCATACAGGTGAATTCTGCAGTAAAATTTACAGGGAAAACCACTCATTTTGTTTTACATCTTCCTAATCAGCAAAATTTATTCATTATTTTGCTTAATATAAAGTGCAGTAATTTTTTACAAAGTTCATTGCGTATTTCTGATACAGTACTTGAGCCTCCAAGTACTTTATTTCTTATATCCTTACCCTGTCTATAACATTACACATTTATACAGAAGTTGGAGATAGTAGTAGAAATACAGGAATATATATATAAATATTTAAAAGAGCAAAACATGAAAGAGATCATTTTAGTATGTTTGCCTTCCACTGCACAAAGCATGGGCTGGAAAAATCAGGTTGGGCTCCTGAACCTCCTCCCAGTGCAATGAAAGCATTCTCTTTATTGCCCCAGGAATGCCAGGACTGCATTGTGAGCCTAGAAAAGGGCATGTGGCTGGAGGGGCCATTTGCTAGGGGACAGTTCCTCAGCCTTCAGGCAGCACAGCAAGAAGCGATTCTACAAGTAACAGTGGGCCTGCTGTCAGATGGGGCAGGGAACCTGGTGACAAGTAACGTGGAGAAGGCTGAGTGACTCTGTGCCTTCTTTGCATCAGTCTCTACCAGTAAAACAAGCATTGAGGAATTCCAGGTCCCTGAGACCAGAGGGGAAGTCTGGAACCCTGGCAGTGGAGGACCAGGTTAGGGTGCACTTTAACTGGAAGTCTGTGAGTCTGCCAGGTTACACCCAAGCATTGAGGGAGTTGGCTAATGCCATTGCAAGGCCACTCTTATTTACCTTTGGTCATGGAGATTTAGAGATGTTCCAGTAGCCTGGAAAAGAGAAAATACCACTTCTCAAGAGGAACAAGAAGGAAGTTAGTCAGCTTCACCTCAAGCCGTGGTAAAGTGATGGGAAAAAATCCCCCTGGAATGCATTTCCAGAAGGTGATCAGGAGTATTCAGCATGGATGTACAATATGGAAATCTTGCTTGAGCAATCTCATTGCCATCTCCAGTGAGCTTTGGGGATGTCAGGAGAACAGTCCACATTGTTTGCCTTTTACATCTGCAGGCAGACTGATAAAGTACAGGTCAGATGAAATGGAAAGGGAGGTGGATTTAAAAGCTGGCCAAATGAGTGGGCACAGGGGCTTGGAATCAGTGGCACAAAGCCCAGATGGAGGCAGGTCAGTACTGGTGTACCCTATGGCTCAGTACTGGGGCCAATACTATTCAGCATCATTAATGACCTTAATTATGGGATGGAGTTTCCAAATCATATAAAGCATGGGAGGAGTGGCTGATGTGTACTGCCTTTCAAAGGGACCTCAACAGGCCAGAGAACAGGACAGAGGATTCTCACAAAGTTCAGCAAGGGGAATGCAGAGTCTTGCTCCCTGAGGAGCAGCTGACCAACAGACTCAGCAGACTGACTGAGAACCAGCAGTGCAGCCTTGTGGAAACAAAGGCCAAGGCTTTGCTAGCAGACGGAGGGAGATGATCTCTGTCAGCCCTGCTGAGGACACATCTCAAATACTGGACTGCCTAGTACTTGGAAGATACAAATTTAGTGGAGTGGCTCTAGCAAAGGACCATGTATGACAGGCTGAGCGATCTGGAGCTCTTCAGCTTGGGGAGATCTTGGTTCTCAACGTGAGGGAATGAAGATGGAGGAGCCAGGCTCTTCTCAGTAGCTCTCAGTGACAGGACTAAATGTACACAAGTTAATACACAGGGGATTCCATCTGAACACAAGGAAACACCTTTCTACTGTGAGGATGGTCAGACACTGGAACGGGTTGCCCAGAGAGGCTGGGGAGTTGCCAGCCCTGGAGATACTCCCTGAGTCCACCCTCCCTGAGTGGACATGGTCCTGGGCAGCCTGCTCCAGCTGACCATGCACGAGCAGGGGTGTTGGACTACATAATGCCAAGAGGTTTCTTGCTTCCTAAATCATTCTGTGAACTTGGACTTGGCCCTTTTCTCTAGACAGTGCTCTGAGCCATGTTCTGCAAAGGAGGCTTGGCCCAAAGATGGGGGGTACTCATGACAACGGCCTGGGGAAGTAGGTCTGTGCTGGAGTGGAAAGCTGCACAAAGAACCCTCTAAAAGCATTTGGCTAGGGCAGGTGTTCAAAATCATGCTGATCTCAAAGTATTCATTTATTTTCAAAGGCCAAATTTTACTCCCATGAAGAAGAAGGAAAAGCCCAGTTCCTAAGGACAGTTTGCTTAACACACAAAGTGGGATAGGGGTTGCCCATGAACTTTCATATGCTTGAACTGAGTCTTTTTTGAATACAAATATGAGTTAGTTGTCTTTGTAGTTTAAAAGATGCATAGAGAGATGGAGAGCCCTCTGTAATAGTCTAGTTTTATAATACAGTAATAGGGCTGGTTCCCTTGATTGTGGCATGGTGTTGGTGAAAGAAATGCCTTGTGGGCATGCTTTATTACTTGAGTTTTAAATCATAATACAGTGCTTTAACAATACTTTCAAGGGGGGTTTTTTGTTGTTAGTTTTTTTCATAAGAAAATATGTAAGATTTGCTGTCAGCCTTTTGCCTGTGGAAATTTAGAAGCTACCTGCTATTCTTAGGTAGCCTAAGAAATAGCAGTGTTACATATGTGATTCTCTGCAGGAAAGTAAATCGTATGGAAGTTGGAATTTAATTTACAGTAACTGTTTAATGAGCACAAGAAGAATCCCACTGCTGTTACTCAAAGGAATAGGATTTCTGGGAGACACTGTTCAAATCAGTTTTTCGACTGCAGATCTCTTCATGCAGTATCAGTTGTAGTTCTAAATCCTACAAGAAGTAAACAATTGCTGGAGCAGTATCACAACGAAAAAAAAACGCTGCTTAGTGCTTCTGCCTGTTGTTAACACTATATATTGTTTGTTCAAAAAATTTCCATTTCAGTATGTTCCGTATTGCATTTCTTATGTGGTTTTTAAGTAAAAAGTGTAAAGTTGGTTTTTAACATTCTCTTATATTTTTGTTATGATGGCAAATGCTATGAGCTACACAACTTCAAAAGCATATCCTAAAATACCTGTTTGTCAGTTCAAAAGCTAATAGAACTGAGCATTTTGTAATCCAGGATCTTGTAATGATAGTCCAACTTGTAAAGAAAAAAAAAGTTACAGCAACTAGGATTATTTTTTGTAATTATCTTCAAGCAAGAGGAGTAGTGTTAAAATTGAAGAATTGCAGTATCTTGTGTATTTAGAGGTGTATATAGATTATATATATATGTATAGCAAACTAAACTTTTCCAACTGTTTTCAAGCTCAAAATATAAAACTTATAGGACTGGTATGAAAATAAATGCTTGTATTTCTTTTCTTATGGAGAGTTAACAAAGTATATGTTTTGGAAAGCAGCATGTAGAATTACTTCAAAATACGAGAGGAAGCATTAATATGTCTAATCCGGGATTCACAGAAAATAATATTTTTCTAATCAAAAATGTGCTTAAAAGCTATGTTTTAAAACCCACTTGAATTATTTAATAAATGCTACTTGGGAGAAGGAAGCAAATACCCAGTCACCTGCTATATTTGTAACTACTGAAATACATGGAAATAAAATGGTCATTCATGAAGTTGGGATGAGGAGGATTTTTGGTCTCCTGAAGGTTGCTTAGGTGCCATTGAAAGTAAAAGTCATTTTTAGTTACTTTGAAGTTCATCCAGCAAGTCTATGAAAACCTCTGCTTCTAAAGATCCTTTTTTAATCTCCCCACCGTCGGTCTTTAGGGTAACCTCAAGCTGTTGGAAAGTAGGGCAGAGCTCCACTACAACCATTTCTCCTTTCTGCCATGCACTGGAACTCGGATTGCTACACAGCAGGCTTTCTGTTGTCCCGAGGGGCTGGGTATTCCCCTCTCCCACTGAGTCATTTCTGTATTAGCTATCCTGAAAGCTTGTTGAAGCCTGTTCACGGTGTGTTGAGCAAATTTACTCTGTTCCTTTCTGGCATGTGCATCTTATGTGCTAGCCTGACTCACTGGTAACATACTCTGGGGGTAAAACAGGTTTTACTCCACCAGTGAAGCTTTCTATAACTTAAGGTGAAATTCTGTGCACATAAATTCCTGTGCTAGACCTAAAAAAATACATGAACAGGCTACTGTAAATATCATTGAGTCAGGTTTCTTTTTCAGTCAGTAAATGCTAGTCCTCCTTTGCAGCTGACTTGAATAGTTCTTACTGTATTGCTCACTGAACAAATCCTATAGAACCAGGCTATTCATTGTAAGGTCTCTTACTGTTTGGCACACGAAGTGGGCAAATGGCAACACTAATCTCCTTACGAAGTACAGAATCTCAACTCTTCATTTGTCAAATTGCTCAGCAATGGACTTTTAGATGGCATGATTTGTTTCCTTCAGGCTTCTCCAATTAATTGTCCTATTATTTAAAGAGTGAAAGTAGAGATCTACTGTTGATCCCCTTGGGCATAGAAGGCATATAAGTGCCCCGTGCTTGTTTTGTTTCCCTGGAATTGCTGCCTTCCCCAAGGGAGGAGCTCTACAACAGCAATCTTGTTAGTCACGCCTGATTGCTTTATCGAGGGCAAATTACCATCTTCACAGCCCTGCTGCCTTACATTCAAAAAACTCCAAACCGCACCCAGCCAGCACTGAAATACCAGACAGATACATCACGTGGAGTGAAACACTCTTTATATACGGATAGAGGCATTTCATGTCCAGGAATGCGACTGCTTGTTCCACATGCGTTCTTCACAAACTTCATGGCTTTTGCATGCCAGGATTCTCACATCCCTTGTCTTAGGGGTGAGAAACTGAAGAATGTGATAATCTGTAGTGTGCCATACACTCAAGATAAAAGGATGAATCCCATTTTTTTCTTTTTTTCCCTTTTTTTTTTTTTTTTTTTTTAGTATATGGTTTGTTTTTCTTTCCAAAACCAAGGCTAAATCTGTATGCTCTAGGTACTCTCTGATTAGATCTGCTCAGGACTTTTGACTCTGGGTTGCCTCATAGTAATTCATTCTCTGTGCCTGCCTGGTCTGGCTCCATGTGCCAGAATCCTTTTTTTCTCTCTGCAATGATTTGTCTTTTTTACTCTGAAAGATGATACAGTAAGGCAGTGCTGCTTCTCTCTGTAGCTTCACAGCAGATTCCTTTAGAGGTGCTGGATGTTACCTCATGAAATTTGCAGCTGGAGTGGATTCGGTACTCCAGTGAAAACAGAGCAGTTCCACTGAGGTGAGTGTAGTTTGGAGCACAGCTCTCTCCTGTAACGTGAACATCTAACTGTACAATACATTTCTCTAGTCCATGGTAGAGAAGATAACATTTTAAATCTATTAAATGTTACACTTCTCAAATATTTCTGCGTTAAATCTCAGTATTTCAAAGCTGGAAACAGGAAGGCTCTTAAACTTTACCTATTAACCTTTGCTTACTAACTGTTGGTTTATTAACCCTTAAAAGATTCATAAATACGCTGTGTACAGTCGTGATAAATAAGCAAAGGTTGGCTGAAGTCCTTGTATACTTCACGGTTCCTTTTATATCCTGGATATAAACCTAGTAAATACTACTAAATACTTAGTACTTGGCTAATTCCTGAACGAGTGAGTACTCCAGTGAAAACAGGGCGATTCCGCTGAGCCGAGTGTAGTTTGGAGCACAGCTGCCTCCTGTCAGGCGAACATCCAACTCCGCCAATGCCTGAAGCGGTGAGGGGGCGGGTGGCGAACGCCCCCGCTGAGGCTGCGGTGCGGGAGCACGGCCGCGGTGCCCGGGGGCTGCTCGGGCTGGGGGCGGCCGGGAGGGCTCGGGCGGGCTCCGCGGGCCGGGGGTGTTGCGTGGCCGGGAGGGCTCCCCGCGGAGGGCTCCCCCCGGGCCGGGCTGTTGCGGGGCGGGGCCGCACCTGTGGGCNCCGGTGCCGTACCGCAGGGCGCCGGGGGCACAGTGCAGCGCGGGCGGCGGCGGCGCGGCACGGGCGCGGAAGATGCCGCTGGGGCTGCGGAGCAAGAAGAAAGACAAGTCCAAGGAGACCTTCAAGCTGGTGGAGAGCGAGGCGGCGGCGCCGGCCCCGTCCCCGTCCCCCGCGGCGGCCCCGGCCCCGTCGCGGCTGCAGTTCCACGCGCAG
>VZRE01013148.1:25624-122994 GCA_013396775.1 Cephalopterus ornatus
TCGGCATCCACCCCGCGCAGGTAGGGCCGCCGCAGCCGCCGCTGCTTCACCTTTCCTGCGAGGAAGAACGTTCCCTTTTGCTATTCCGGGTGAGCGGTACCACTCGGGGAAAGACGTGAGCCGGAACGTCGGTGGTCCTCTAGACCGAAACACCTGCGGTGCCTGGGTTAAACCCGTGGGACACCGCTCTTGGGCACTGCTGCGCTCCGCTTAGGGAAAGGGTCAACACCAGAATGAAGGCAAACGGGAGCGGAGGGAGGTGTGGTATAAATGCCCTAAATCTCACTACGTTTTAAAATTTCAGCTGAACGTGGTGTTTAGAAAGTTTTCTGCTTTATCAGGTAGTTATTTTTAACCTCACTGTTCAAGTGAGGTTATTTGAGCCTATAACAAACTCAGGTTTTTTTTAATGCTGCCTTTTTGATCTCCTTTTTTTTTTTTTTTCCCTGAGCCATGTTCTAAACATTTGTTTGGATAACGATTCATTTGTGTTTGTAAATGCATTGTTTTCTCTTACTTAAAAGGCAGTGGCCCTATCAAGTTCTTCCTACGTGGTCCTGTGAACCTTAACCTCTGAGTGGGAAACTGAAACAAAGTGCTAACATTTCATTATGCCTACGTGTGGCTGTACAGCTTTACTTGTTCCCTTCGTTGTTACTGACGTTTTTTAAAGTTGTAGAGTTCTGGGAGTTTGCTGCGGCCTGAGGTAGCAGCATTTCAAACAGTAAATTTTGAAGGAAAAGTGGCAGTAGCAGTGAGTACAGTTTAACCAGTCGCTGTTGCATTAAGTAATTAAGAGGTACCAGTGCCATTGCCAGGCAGTGCACCTATTTTCCAGATCCTCCCAGCTGCTTTCTGACCTGCTGCTGCTTTGTTTTCTTCCCATTCTGAGCTGCTGTTCCCCTTTTGTTCTGTTCCATCTCAGACCTTTTACTCTCCAGTTCTCATAACTGCCAGATTGTCTTCTATTTTAGTTTTCTTCCTTTCATTGTTGGAATTTCGGCTCCACTGACTGGAGAAAGAACAGTGTTCACAAGGAAACTTAATTTGTATGAATGGTGCTCTCCTGTTTCTTCTGCTACATGTATAATCTGACACCCTCAAAGGTTTTAGAGGAAGCGCCACGTGTTTCATGGACGTGTATTGCCAGCCTTGTGCCAACTAGAGAAGTTTCTCATTTCTTTTTCCTCTCCGCTGTTCCATTCCTATGTGTGGCTTTTTGGGTCTTTTTGTTGTGGTTGGTTTGTTTTGTTTTGTTTTAATGTCGTTTCAGGTAGAAATGGATGGAGAGTTATTGCTGGAGGCACTGAACTTTAAATCTTTTGCTCTATAAAGTCAGTTGGCTTTAAGAAATTAAGTTGTACGAAATGAAAATCATGATCAAAAATATTTCCTGTTGTAAAGGTGGCACAGCAGAGTGAAGAACCTGGACCAGAGGGCCTTGCAACAGAATTTTTGATGGACAAGATAGAATAGATCAGTGAAAAGCAAGAACTGCCATGAAATGTGAATTAATTAGAATTTATTTTAAGTGATATTATGTGTTAGTTAAAGCTGCTTTTGGACAGATAGTCTGGTGTAAAGAATAATGCCAGAAGCTACATCTCATCAAACTGACAGGCACTGACGTACTCAAATGCCATTTGTAGGTGTTCCCTGCGTAGGACAGGTTCTGTGACCTCGCTGTGCTGGAGCCTCTGGGCAGTGTGATACTTTGGAAACAGGCACTTTCACAGGGATCTCCACCTTGGAGTGACCCAGGTGGAAAACAGTGGGGGGGAAGGGAGAGGGAGAGCATTCAGAGAACTTTTGCAAAAGTGAATACATTTAATATGATGTGTGAGTTTAGTGGAGAGTAGGCAAGGGTGTGTCTTCTCGGATAAGTTCCTGCCTAAGTGTTTTAGTACGATTCAGAATGAGCTACACTTGTAATCTGTCACTTCTCCTTTTGACTTCACATGGTTACAGCACCTCATTCCCTCTTTGGATCACATCTCACAGGATCAGCTGAGTTCAGCTTCTGCTGGAGAATCCTTTCCAAGTTCTGTGATTGACTGCCAACAGTCACAGAGAGTAGTTTATATAAAACACAGTGTTTGTTGCACAGACACTGACAGGAACTTCTGTGCAAACCTGGATCATGAGCAGGGTGTAGGGTGGGGACAGGACTAGACAGGGGATGCTTCAAAGGGGTTGCTTCTTCACTCCTGTGATGTTTCCTAGGTATCTATGGAGGAGTGAGACATAACAGCAACTTTCTGAGGCTTTTTCTATACTCATCCTTTCTTGTCTAGGTATTTATCTCAGTTATATATATCTCAGTTACCCCTTTTGAATCTGATATATAGCCTGCCTTTCTGCCTCCCTCTCTGACTTTTACTATGACCAACATTTCTTCTTTCTGCTTTTCCTGGTGCAACGTTAATGCTCTTTCCACAGGGAGGAGGAGTGGATGTGGTTTCTAGCAATGGATTGCCTGGATTGTTAATATGAGTGCTGTTTGAGGTAGATCACATTGTTCCTGTCTTTCAACTTCATTGCTTCAACAGGCTTTCAACAAGCAAGCACAGATCTAAAAAAATATGCCTATAGATGCAGTTCTTAACTAATGACACGTGTATGTTTCTGTTTGCATGAGTAATAAAAGTATCTCCCTCTGTTTTTTCTGTGGAGGATGAAGTAGGAAAAGTAGTTGGAAAGAGTACTTGTCTGTAGTCTTGGCCATTTAGGATTACTACTGCACTGTGACTGTTGGGAAATGTAACGGGGAATGTTATGTTCCCTGTAAGGGTGAAAGTGCTAAGTGCAGCCTGTATGATAAATAAACAGCACTGACTGCAGGACAATGTGGGTCTGTTAAAGCATTTGGTGGTGGTGTGCTCCTGTGAGAGCACATGGTAGGGCTTTAAAGTATTCAAAGTAGCTAATCAGGCACTGAGAATGTGGATATTAAAGTCCGGCTGTAGCCAGGCTATTTGTTGATCAGATGAGAAGGGAATGGCAAACCACAGGAGCTATATGGGTTTTTGGGTTGGGTACGCATAATTTGCACTTCCGATGATTTTGTGTGCTCGGAAGGGTGGGGTATGGTGGGGCTGGTGAGGTGAGATGAATGCTCAGTGGGTGTGTCTGGTAAGAGCCCGTGGAGGTTGGGGTTTCTTTCACAGTGGAAGGAATTTTGCTTCACAAGGGGAATACAGGAAAAGGGAGAGCTTTCTGGCAGCCGTAAGGGCAGAAATGCAGCTCCCTCTTGTCTCTTCCAATAATAAGAGTCAGCTCCTGGGCTTATGTGTGCGTTGTTGTTCCACAGGCCTTGCCTCCTCATGCTAAACAGTCAAGTACACCGTGAGGCTGTGCCACATTAAACTTTCTTAGAAGTATTCGACTTAAACCTGTTCAATTTAAACTTTTACGGAAGACTACTGACAAATAAGCCACTGCTGAAACTTAGGTTTCTGAACAAAACTGCCCTTATAAAAAGAAATCGAAAGCGTGTTTTGGAGAAAAGGGTCAGCTTGTGAAATCTTCATCCTCATCGCCACAGAGTTGGAGGTTTTAGTGTATATGCTTATCTGCTGAAACAAATTACTCACAATCTCGCCTACAGATTGAATGTTTTGTATGAGCAAACAACACTCCCTACAAACCACCTCCTCCCAGCCCTATGGCAGCAGTTGTTTGCTTGCTGTTTCCCTAAGCAGTGCTTGAATGTCACACCTGTATTAGGTGTGATGCTTGCTGTGTTAACGGTGTCTTTGTCAAATACTTTTATGGAAAGTATTAGAAATATGAGTATGGAAGTAACCGTATGGAAGAACTCTAATACTTGTGTGCTCTGGGTTTAAAAAAAAAAAAACCAACAAACTGAATGCTTTTTTTATAAAACTTTGAATGTATTTGGGGAGGCAAAGTTGCATACCTGATGTAGTACCAAAAGCACAGTAGAATTTGGAGGAGTTGGTGCCACTGGGTGTTACATCTTGCTCAGAATTAGAACTCCCGTTTCCCTACGTCTTAAACAGAGAAAGTGATTATGACAACTGTAAAGTTATCGGAGATCTCAAGGTGTAGGCTTAATATGGAAGATGAGAACATAATAAATATATAGGATATGCAGTATGGTGCTGCATATACTTTATATAACACATCATGTAACCCTCCCTTAGCTATTACAGTTTCTTTATCTAACACACAGTTTAACCCTGGTTTTATTGGCTAATGTGGTCTCTTCCAACTGAAAATACTGATGCAGGGAATAATCTGTTAGTAATGCTATCTGACAAATGTATTTTATAAGGTTGAGCATAAGCCCCCAGTCCCTGTCACTGAATGGAATTTCCTTGTTCTGGGTGCTGCACAAGATAACTCTGGGTGAAGGAGGTATCCTAGATACTTTGTGACTGATGTAACAGTTCTGATTTATAATATCTTGCTAAAGATGGCATGAAATATCACAGCACTGGTATGCTGAGTTAAAGATCAAATGCATATGAAGGTTTAGGGTAAGGAGAGGAAAGACTTAACAATGAAAATTGCACATTGAATTTTTTCTTGCATCATTTTGGGATAAGAAAATTACTATTAAAATATGCCAAAATTTGAGAGAGTGGAAGCTGTTGTTTTAAGTATTTAAGTATATAATCTGTTATTAGGTTCCAGTATTAAACTTATGTAAACTCCACCAAAAATATAATTTTTGAATTGACGGGTCTCAGTTGTGTACGAATAGAGCTGTGCTGTAGCTGGTAGCTGGTGTTATGGTATATTGTCCTGGGTAGATACATCTTTAGTACATTACTCTTTGCATATATTTGTTCTAAGAAAAAGCAGTTGTTCACTAAAGAGGATGAAGAATGATTTAAGTTTTATTTTTGACCAGCTGATGCTCTCTCAGCCTTGTGGTTAGCACAGAACTGACTCACAAAAAATTCTGCAGACTTATAGGCTGTAGTAGGAATGCCATCCAGATGAAAGTCTAAAAAGAGAAGCTCTGGATCGAGTTTCTAAATATCACATTTCTGCTCTGTTGCCAATTTTATCTATTCAAAGGTGTGACAGTATTTACTAGATGATTGTCTGTTTGACAAGGTCAGATGAAGGATGCTAATGTCTAAAATGTAAAGACAGTGCTTGTTGCTCCTTGTAGAAACAATGAATAAAGAACTGAGTTGCCATTTTAAGCTGTCAAAGTTATGTAGCTTGAGAGAGAAAATGTATGTGTGAACTTGATATTGTCTGTTAGAATTGAATTATTTTTTAAAAGAAGCTTATAAATAGAGTTTATTATTATTTACAAAATAAAATGCAGCTTTCTACTTAAAACTAGGTTCATTTCTCTAGGTGTTATTACTGCTTGAGTATTGTTTAACTGAAAAACATTGCATTGCCTGAGCAAATAAAACTAATGTGTGTTAGGGGTGTGCTGTTACGACTTTCATTGTTAAATAAGGTGTTAGATTGCAGTGGATGGATTAGATGAGATAAGCAAGTAGCCTTTGAAGCAAGGCTGTTTGGTGGGGGTTTCTTGTTTGTTCTGTCTTTAAAAACAACTAAGCAAGACTTCTCTCCAGAAACAACATCTCTCTACTAAACTTCCAGTTTTTAAAACCAAACCCCCCTATAGTTATAGAATTTAAGTTCTAGAAAGCTCCGGAAACTTAAATGCTCTCAGTGAAATGCATTAGTAAAAGTATCCACCCCTCATTTGACCTGGAATCAGTTTAAACAGGTTGGTGACATTCATTTCAATTTTTCTGCTGTCATATCCAGGGGATGCCAGAAGGAAAGAAGAGGCATTTGAAGTGTTCTGGTGTGGAAAACCTGTATCTTTTATAAGGACAGTGAGGGAAGCTGGGAAGGCAAGAGACCCTCCCTCTCCAGCAAAGCACGGGGGGGTTCAGCAGGGCACGGGCCCAGGTCTGTGCCCAGGTTTTTGGGCAGCTGACTGCTCCCCAGGGACTGCCAGTAGAGTCATAGCACAGATGAAGGACACAGGGTGACATCCTGCCGCTGTTTTTCTTGAATGCTAAGCTGGCTTCCCACTGTGTGCTCCTTTTAATGTGTTGGCACTGCTTTTTCCACGTCCTAATTTGTAGCTGCAGTGGACACTGGAGTGCAAGGGGGGGGTCCAAGGTGCGCTCTGAAGGAAAATAACATCCAGCAGATAGAGGCAGGGAGTGGAAAAGTGTCTGCCCTTATCTGTTGTCCTGTCAGATCCACGTGCATATTGCTGGCAGCAGAGCCTCTGTGTGATGGTTTGCTGCTGTGGCTTTGCCACCTGTGCTGGAGGGACAAATGGACTGGCAAGTCTCCCTCTGCTTCCAGTTGCATGTAGAAGATGATCTTTGGGGGTACTCTTTGCCTTGGGCAAGTAGGTTTTAGGGATTCTCCAAGTTCCTCTTGGAGCACAGAGTTTCTCTGGTTTGGCTGCTGCCCAGGAGGAGCTGCGTGGACTCCCCTGGGCCTCGCTCCTCTCCCACTCCAGCTTGGAAAGGCGTTGGGCAGGTGTAGTTACTGGAGCTGCGAGGGGGATGCCGGGTTTGGGTTTTTCTGTTTTGCCTGGGTTGTTCAGGACAGCCTGTACAAGCAGAAAGCCCAAAGCCTGCCTGGAATGGCCGAATTCCTTCGTGCAGCACCGTGGTGGGCAAAAGCACCATCTCTGTCCCCGAGCAGTACAGCTGGATTGCTCTCATCCTGCCCTGCTGAAGAACTACCATAAATGTAGGGAGAAAAAGAAGTGCCTGATACCCAGTGCTGAAGGCAAATCCCTCAGAAAAGCTGATTTGTAAAGAAGAAATTTGCCCTTTTTATTAAACCTTGCTTTTACTAAGCTGGGACAGGGATGACTGCAGCTCATGCTAGAGGAAGGGTAGGAACTAAGCAAACCCATTGGAGACAGCGTGCTCTGAGCTCACGGGGGAACACGTGGAGCAATACGAAACATTTCATGCTCTCTCATGACCATTTTGTTTTGATAAGCTTCTTTCTTCCCCATGAAACTGCTTTTAAGCAATCGTGTTTTAAAGTAGTCCCCAGCGATCTTTGAATGCTGTGGAATTTGAGGTGGGTGAATGATGAAGCAAAAGATGGTGACGGCTCTTTGGTTTGCTCCCTCTAACCTCTGGTACAGAGCGTTCTGCTTTAGCTCAGGATATCGTGTCAGAGTTGGTGTGCTGAGACAGGCCAGGAGAGGCTCCTCACACAGGTTTCCTCTTTTCCTGTGCCTCCTGCCAGCTCTTATCTGCAGTTTAAGCTCCTGAGGCTTTCTGTCGTGTCATGTCACCTGTGGAGGCTGTCACCTCTCCTGGGACAGCTGGATAAGGAGAGGTATCCTCCTTTCAGCTACGGATCTGTCAGAGGCCGGAACCACGCTCTCATTTTATCTTCCTATCAAGCTCATCAAACCTCATATACTGTTAATGTGTTTGCTTTCCTCCTGCACAGATCATGTTTTGCACATTGAACACTTATAAAGTCGATATGGACAAGCTCTTAGGTGCACAAATTGGCCTTGAAGATTTCATATTTGCCCATGTGAAGGGACAACGAAAACAAGTGGAAATTCTTAAAACTGAGGATTTGCTGGGACTTACTATTACAGACAATGGGACTGGCTGTGCATTTATAAAGGTAAGTTCAGTTACCAGTGCAATACTTTGTTCTGTAGAAGCTTCTGTTACTATAAAAGGGTAGTTATTGGTTTAATGATCCTTCAGAACTATAAAATCTTTTATTATCATAAATGCGGTACGTAAAGAATAAAGTTGCTTTTCTTTAGGTGCATCATTCAAGATTAGTTCAGCTATTTCTGTGCAGCATGTCATTCAAAATTAGTTCATTTGTTCATTGCTTCTATAATGGGTATCAGCTTTACAACGTGACCATTGTGTTTCCCGACCCACCCTGAGGTGGTAGGTGTTAGATACTGCTTGCCTCTGCCCCCTCCTATTTTAAAGTGGTTTCCTGATGTCATTGATTAGGTGCTTACAGAACTTCTGTCACTCATGTGATAATGAGATCATGTTCTTTCAGTCTTTGACTGCTCACAGGGCAGAAGCCTTTGTGCTGTGCTAGAATAGGGGCAAGTACAGTGCTTTTTCAGCTTTCCAATATTGTTGCCTTAGGTAGGGTGAATTAAAAGCCTATGGATTAGCACAATTTACCACAGTTAACTTGGGTAGCAACTATGGGCAGTAACATGCACAATATATTAATCATAATTGCTTCCCTTCTCCCCTTCTGCAGGACCTACAGATAGTATGTTTTGAGTCAAGTAGAGGCTGAGGAAATGATGCTACCCTTCCTGCTAGACTAGGTATTAGGAACCTTAATCACATTTTCTGCCTTTTTTAGATTCTTTGCTCTAATCTACTCCAATTATCCACTATTAGTGAGGCATTAGCAATTATCTTCGATCACTGCTGTCCCAATTGCTGTTCTCGTTGCTGTTGTAAACAGAGCTTCTTGCGTGGAGAGCTTGTATTTTCTATTCATTCCTTTGCTACCACGGATATAAAACAAGACATGATTTAGAAAAATCGCTTTGCTCGCCGTTGTTGTGGAAAAATTTGATCGAGGTCATGTTTGAGAACGTCAAGATGCAGCGGGGGTTTCAGTAAGCATTTTGGCACAATCATAGCCTCATCTTTATGTCTAAAATTCGCACAGAAGTGTGAATTTCTAGTGATGGCATCCATGCAGCCTGTAACATTCAATTGTGGCTGCTGCTTATGTGGCATTTTCAAAGGAGGCATTGAAAGCAGTGCTTTGGTGATCAGCATTCACGTGTGCAGCACTGTGCAGCTTGTTGGTGACACAGAGAGAGAACAGCCATCGCACAGAGCGCTGCATAATTGGAGCAGACTGGAAAACCCTCACCACATTAGCAAGGCGACCTGTAATTTCCAGTAAATCGTGTAAAACTTCTGTGAACAAATACGATTTTCCTTGTACTCCTTTAATAATAGGCATTGTCATGAAAATGGTGTAGTCTTCATGGCAATGCATCCATTTTAGGAAGTTTCTAGGAGCCCTGTTGTTGCATATTTAGATAATGGATCTTTAAAAGCAGCATAGAAAACACATGCAAAAGTAAAAGCTGCATCTTTTTTATACTTGGTTGCCTAGGTAAATGACTAAGCAGTTTCTACTTTTTGTTTTTGTTTATATACGTATATTTTCCTTGAAAATTTACTATGTACCATTCTTACTTAAAAATTAATACTAAATTTACTGATCGGTGGGTTGTTGAAAGTTGTTATGGGCTGTGGTAATTTTATTGCTGTTTCTGGGTTTGATATATAACCCAGCCAGTTTCAAACCTGACACTCTGAACTGCAGGTTCTTTTCCTGTGAAATCTGTTGTTATTTTGCCTTGCCAAGAACAAAACTTGGTGTCGTTCTACTTACACAAATTTGGTTTTGGGGTACGTGGCCGGATGGGAAGAAGTATTGTGGATTCAAATTAGCATTCAAAGAATAGCAGTAGAACTTGAAGTATGACTGAGTGGTGTAGAAGGAGACATTATCAAATGGGGTAGACATTACACAGGAAATACAGATCCTCAGAGCTTCTCACTGGACTGTAGAGCACTTGAAATACAGGCCTAGCAGTTGCATCTTAACTACTGTGACAGTGTAGCTCTGCTGTCTCAGGTCACTTGGAGTGATGATAAAAACTAAGTCATAGGGAAAAAAATGTTGGATATGACACAAATAACAGCCAGTGAATATTGCTTAAACAGTTTTAGTGTTGGGATCCAAGGAAAGAAGAGAAGCTAAATGAATAGGAGTTCAACACGTAGACTAAACATTAACTGAAGTCTGGTGGGCACCCCTTTGAATCCTGGTAACAGAGGTGCATTTGGCACCTGGTGTGTGGTGTGTGCGCGACACCCACCTCTCCATTCACCGCGGGGCTTCTGTTTGGTTTTGCTCTAGATTGAAGAGAAAAAAAAACCGTGCCGGAAAGAGTTAAACTCAGCCTGAAGCTTAAAAACCGTGGCAGTGTTTGACAGCAGCAGTATCACACTTCCCACGGCCTCTCAGATGGAGGCACGCGTGTGGGCTCACGCACGCGCGCGGGGACCGGGAGCAGCTTTGGGGATGGTTCTGCAGCTGGGCTGGGGGTTACTGCAGTAGGTGGCAATATGTTTATCTGCTTTGTCTCACCGTTACCTCGCTCAAACTTAGCCCGAACGGCGTCAGGCTTTGGTGAAAAGATTGTTACTCAGGAACACTTTGGAATGAAATCGGTTATCTCTGCTAAATGTAAGATATTCTGCCACGTCACGGCTGTCCTGCTGAACAGCCGAAGAGTAATGGCTTGTGTGACGCGTGCACACGCTGAGCAAATACGACACCTTGTAACAACAGTAAACAATCACTGAAATTCTAAGTGTGATAAATCACAGAGATATTTTAAAGATCCCCCCCCCACCCCCAGCTTTTAAATTCCACTTCACAAAACTTATAAATACTGACTTCTGTTATGACCTTTAGACCGTGTGTATTTTCCGTGAGGTGGCATTTAGAAGATTTTCTTATTCTTTATTATTTCAGAGGAAATCCTTTGATATACACCTGTATAGCTTGATAAAGAAAATGGTGGTTTTACCACTACAGGTGGATCTTATTAAGATTGGCCCTTTGTAGTATGTAATTTTTTACTATATAACACACCTGTTTTATGTCCCTGGACCATATTTGATAAGAGAAAAATTCTGTTCCTATGCTTGTCAAGCTATTAAATCAAAATAAAACCCAAGAAATTGATTAAACATTCACATTAGTGACATGTCTGTGTTCAATTTTAAAGCACAAAAAATATTACCTTATTCAGAACCCTTAATTTCTAAAGTATAGTTGCATTCTTCTTTTTCCCGCTGATATTTTTTTATTCAATGCTTATTAAAATACTTTGTTTGAAAAATAATGCCTTCCAAAATATGTTTTATGAAAATCTTACAGGCAAAACGCACGTCTGGAATAAGAAGCTCAGTGCTACTGATGTTGTTAACTGACATTCTTGAAACTCTGTGGTGTCACCTCTGAAAAGGTGTCACCTTTTAAAGAAACGTTCCTAATTCTGTTTTGTTTTTCTTTTTAAAAACTAGAGAATCAAAGAAGGCAGCCTTATGGACCAAACCAAAACTGTCTGCGTGGGTGACCACATAGAGACTATAAATGGAAAAAACGTGTCAGATTGTCGGCATTATGAAGTTGCCAAAATGCTGAAAGATCTGGAGAAAGGTCAGATGTTCAAGCTGGAGCTGATAGAGCCTATGAAAGCATTTGGTGAGTCACCTTGTTCACTGGATAGCAAAATCCCACGTTGCATTGCATTGTAAGTTTGTTTTCAGAATGTCCGCCTCAGGCGCCAGAGCTGCTGCATTAGTGTTTTAGCTGTGCATTTGTTTTTTTTTTTTTTCTTTGAAGTGGAAAATTTATGAACGGATTTTCCTCCATCTTGCTTTCTCCAGCAGTCATCCTCGTGAGGGTTTAGTCTCAGTCTCTTTTGCCGCTGCGTGATGTTGCAAAACAAGTACAGGAATTGTGTCATAGATACGTTTTTGAAGCACGGATCGCTTCACTGACTTCACTTCGAAACTCCTCTTTTCCTCTATTGATACATATTCCCTGTTGATCTGTGTGTCAGACTCTTCTAGGCTGCAGAAAACTCTGGGGTTCCCCAGAGCACCTCTTTTACTGCCTCTCTGCCTGTCTGCTCTCCCTCTCCCCAACTGTTTTGTGGATCTCTAATCAGACAGGGGGTGTTCTCAGAGTTGGGAGGAAGCAGTATGGCAAGGCTCTGTCTCTGCTTGCCACCTGCATGCTGTGAGAAAGTTATACTCAGCTATAGGAGGAGTGCATATCTGCTGTGGATTGTTATGTGTATTAATTCTATCAATGTGGTAAATAAGCAAACAAAGAACCCCGGTATATTTAACTCAGGGAATCAAAACAGAGACCGAGTTATCATTTTTATCATCTCAGTTTTTTATATCCCCTCAAATTTTGTAGCATTTTCCTGTAATAAGAACTTCAAAAGAGTGCTAAATCATAAGTTTGTATCAGGCCTTTTGCACACCTGCAGTAACGGGAAATTCAAAATTCCCTACAGCAGGAAAAGTTTTAAACGTTTATTTTTCAAATCTTCTTTTGTGTGTTAGTAGCTTACAGCTAATGTCATACACCAGTCTTGACACTTGGTGTCAGAATAGCAGCAGAAATTGAAAATGCGAGAAATGCAGTGATTTCTTTCTGCCTCTGGAGCTTCTTTGAAGAGTGAGGGTTATGAGTTGATCTCTAATGCGTTTGGATATCAATTGGTACTCCATTGAAGTAAATGTGTATCTTATGCATTATGCTAAAGTAGTATTACATATGTATTCTATTGCAATTAGTAATACAACAATACCCTTTTTTAATATGGGCCTGTAATTTGTATTCAGTGCTGAAAGTGTTACATAGTCTGTTTGTAAGGGCTGGGGTAAATCAGCATTTGATTGATGACTTCAACCATTATTTAATAGTATTTACTTTAGTCAGGTGATTAAGATACCTTTTAGACTGCCTGTGATGTAGAGAAGGAGACCTGCTAATTTCATGGCAATACCTTTTGTCTGACATTGAATTAAGAGGCAGTCAGAGCTTTGTGGGCAGATTTTTGGAAGATGCATGCCACTTTTTTACCGTACAGAAATTAATTTGCAAGTTGCAATAGGTTAGAACATCCAGCTCTAGCCTTAGGTGCAGTTAGGCTTTAGGCACAAATTTATTCAAGATAGCGTTTAAGCTGCAGCTGCTGAGAATAGCCCCAGAGGAGACGAGGAACAAGATCCAGATCCTGCTGGACAAGTAGGTGCTGAATTCCTGTTGGTTTCACCTGTGTGACTGCTGGGAATCAAATTGTTATCTCTGACTCAGCGTGACCTGCTTTGTGGGGGTGTTTGCTCCACTGCAGCAGTGAAAGATGGGAATGTTGCAGTGCTAAACCTGCCCTGTAAAGACCAGAATAAATCAGCAGGTGGCTGGTGACTTGCAGCTGTTATCTAATATTAAGGAATAAACACAGTCTTCTGTAGAATAGGGAAATAAAATTATACAAGGTGCATGTTTTTAAGTGAATGCCATAGGCCTGCTTAGATGCATTGGTCAGTGGAAGTCCTAGCTTCAGTGCAGTCTAGCAGATATCAGATTTTGAAGACAAGAAACTGTCAGCAAAGCTATACTTAGAATATAGTTAATTTATAATTTTTGCATACCTCTAGGTCTCGACTAGAATGAACAGTGAAGATAATGTAATAACCAAAGCGAACACGTCATATTCTGATGTACCATATACTTAGTTTTGCTTGGTATTGTTTTATTTTTGTTGTTTGTTTTGTCTTTAGAAAAGCTGGAACCAAGGTCCAAAGGTGGAGCTCTGCCAGAGGCTAAAATCTCCAAAGGGAGAGAAACACTTCGCCTGAGAACCAAAGGCTCTGCTACTGTGGAGGAGATGGTATGGTTATCTTGGGGGCCCTCAGCACTTCAGTTATCTGGCACCTGATTTATTCTTCCCCAGGGTAGGAAGGAAAAATCTGGATGTTACAGAAGGTAGGAAGGAAAAATCTGGATGTTACAAGGCGTGTGGGACAATGACTGCCTTCTGCGTGGAGAAGTGCTTATAAAAAGCTGGAGACTAGCAGCGATAGGATGGGCATGAGGAACCTGGAAGCAGAAAACTTATGTTTAGGTTTTGGAATCCATGGATTACATGGATGAATTTAAGGTAGAATAGACCAAAGAGGGAAAGGGGGAAGAAAAAGGGAGGGTGGTTGAAGAATTGGTTCCATTTCTGACACTGCAAAGTGTGTGGGGCCAGTGTAAGGGTTGTTATTAGGAGGGGCTAATTACACGGGCATGAATATGTGTAAAACCAGGATTAGAGTTCGGTGAAGAAATGTTATTTATTCTGGGCTCTTCTAAACCTGATGAGGATTTGCTGAAGATGTGTATTGTCAGGAGATGTTTAGTTTGAATGTGTGAGCTGTGTGGCTTGATGTCAGGAGGTAGGCTCAGGTTTATGAGAAGAGCGAAGGAGAGTAGAATAACCTTTTTTATTTGTGGATTTTGTAAGTCTAGGTGGCCAAGATGGGAGTAAGGATAATCACTGACAAACTGCTGGTTACTTTGAAATCTTCATGGATGTAATCATACTTTTGCTCTTTTTCTCCCTTTATTTCAACAAAGCCAACTGAAGTTGAAGAAAAAGCGATTAAAAAAGTGGACGAGCTTCTTGAAACCTACATGGGGATAAGAGATATTGAATTAGGTGAGTTTTTAGCAAATACATTACTACAAAACCGAGCAATTTCTCCTTTTCTAAATGCAGTCTAAAATTTATTGAGTACTTTAATCTCTGGATGTAAATGAAGCAAAACTTCATTTTAGTTGTTTGCCATAACTGTCACACTGTATTCTTTGTGGCACGTGTTTTCTAGTGGATCTTGTGTGTACCACATTTAAGGATTCTTAAGGACAAGTTTATTTTCTTTTTTGCCCCTTGGCTTAGACACACTAAAGTTGATTGCTGAAGTTGGAATCTGAGATCTTTATCAGTGAAAGGGCAGCTATTTAGCAAGGGAACTGACAGAGTAATCGCACCAATTTATCAAATTTTCTAAAGCCTGTATTCTGAAGAACATGGGAAAACTTGCAGAATGTTTACATCAATTTATAATGAAAGAACTACTCAAGCCAGGTGTCATAAGTTCCTTAAAACTGCACCAAACTTGTCCTTGCAGCTGTTGTCTCTGCTAATCTGACAACAACGAAGTAGGAATTTCTGTTTGTATGGGAAGAAGCTGCAGTCTAGCTGAGTAAAAAGTGCCTCTGTAGCCAGCTGTGGCTGGTGTAACCCTCATGGGATCTTGTGGAACTGCTGATGCTGAGACAAAGAGGAAGGTATTTACTGTTATGGTAATACCTACAAAAAAGTCAGCCAAGGATTAGGAAGGGATGAGCTAGATGGAAAGTGATCTTGAAAAGAAAACTTTCATGAGGGAGAAGAGGGGAAGGCAAAGCAGAAGAGAAAATAGTTTTGGCACGAAGCTAAGGGCAAAGAAGCAGGGTTGGAAAGGCAGCAGTTAGCACAGAGGAATGAGAACAAAAGGAGGTTATCGGAATAGCCAAAAGTTCTTTGTTGGCTGCTCCTGCCAGCAAGCATGTGATTGGCAGATTCTACTAGTTTTCTCACAGGAAAAATTGTAGGTAAAACACTATTTTTCTTCAGTTTAAGGTAGAGGTGAGCTTCCTGGCATGGAAGAGAGGGCAGAGCCGCCCAAAACTTTTGAGTTCTGTTCTTTAAGTAATATCTAAACTTTCCTATTCTCAGAAAATAAAAGTTCTCGAAACTTCTGTTCCCAGCAACTTTAATATTTGACGCTGCTGCCATGTAATGTGCTCCCGGAACCCCTGTGTGGTACTGAGCCCTGTTTAGGTTAGGGAGGATTCCATGTCCTGTCTCTCTTCCTGCAGCCTTTGTGTCTCAGTCCATCTCTGGCTCTGGCTTCAAAGCTCTGAGTCTCACGCCACCTGTCCCTCTGGGAGCTGTTTTTGTCCTGCAGCTGTTGCAGTGCCGGCTTAAGCTGGGCTTCTGGAGGCTCCTGTCCTTGCAGGTCACTTCCAAGGTCTCCAGGCTCCTTGCCCTACAGGAATAACCAGCTGTAGGTGTTCTGCTTTCGGTGTCCATGGGAACAGTGCTGTGGGAACTGGTGTTCCCTGTGGTTTTGGCTCCCAGTACTGTAACAGGATGGCTCTTGCACAGTAGGCTGAGAAGTTCAGCTATCAACACATATGGCTGAGCTGATTGCCAGGCACCTGGGAGTGCATCTCCCATGAATTCCTTGATTTTTTTATTTATTTTTTATTCTTTTTTCTCCTCAAAGATCTAGTGCCCTTCCTCTTTCAGTATGTAGTTTGGAAACTTTCAAAGAATGCCTTAGAAGAATACTCAGAGCAGGAAGAGGTCTTTGTCCTCAGAGAGACTCTCTTCTTCCCAACTGGGTGGTTGTTTTGTCCTTCACCTCTTCTTTTCCTCCCCAAAAGGCAGTGTAACCAAGAAAAGCTGTCAGGAATCAAAGACTGTAGGGTTCATGTAGCTGTAGTTTGCACCTTTGAAGCCATATCCTGAAGTTCAAATCTGAGAGTCGACGGCCAACGGCGCTGACAAAACTTTATAATTTAAAAACAATTAAACAGCCCTAGGACTCTTTAGCAAAGGAGAGCTAATCACCTGTCACAAATCTGTTCAATTAACACATGTCAGTTTTTCATATATTGGATGTGATCAGTCACCCATGAAAATGAAATATGAGGAAAAGATTCATTCCGAGTATGCCAATCACCACTTAGCTAGAAATTTCCCTCATTACTCAAGCCAGATTAGTTGAAAATGCAAGTCATCACAATGTGCAGCTGACAAGTGATTAAGATCTCAATCACTGCTCACTCCCATGCAGTTCTGTTTGTCAGAATCTTTGGATGTCAGTTAATGTTGCTCTTTCATCTCCGTTAAAATGACACTTCCATGGTGTGATTGAATTTTAAAACAGTGCCCCGGTTTCAAGCCATAAGTTAGAAAGAAAAAGAAACCCTAATGTCAATGTGATAGTCTCAAAAAGACTGACTGAATCTACACACAAATCCCTAAGTTGAAGCAAAATGCTTGGAAGTCATTGGTGGAAATGCATGCCCTTTTTTTTTTTTTTTTTGGCACAGTTTTTAATTTTCATCTAAATGCCGCTGAGATTTATATACCTGCTTTTGGATGCACTTTTTACCTTTTTACTTCTTTACTCTTTTACTGAAAACTGGATTCAATCCGCAGAAGGGACAGTTGGCTCTGGAAATGTGTTCCTCAGCCATTTTATGGGGCCCAGTAGAAATTGGGTGAAGGCTTGGCTTCAGCCTGCTTTAAAACGTAATTGTACAACTGAGAGGTAATTCAGGTTATTTTAGATTCTGTGCTTTCTGTTAAAGAAACTTGAACTGTTGATTGATAGGAGCAGCTCAGGAAACAGTGTTAGTGAAAAATCCTGGTGGCATTTATTTTTTAAATCAGTAAGTCTTGAATTATTATAGACTGTATTTGATCCCAAAAATGCTGTGTGGGAGGAAGCCTGGATCAATGGGATCCAACCCCAGAGTGCTACTGATTGAAAAATGATGGCAAAAAGGGCTTCCTGTCACTCAAGCTTCTTCTCTTGGTCCACAAATCCAACCCAGCAATATTCAGTGCATGTTTTTATCTCAAAATGCTTTAACTGGAGTGATAGTCTCCCTGAATCTTTTGTTTCCTTCTCTTTCTGTCACCAGACTTTTGTTTCCCAAGGGATTTTATTGTATACACTCTGGCGTATATTGTTTATGGCTGTTCATTTACTCTGAGAGGATAACGGGAGTTTTGGGAAAAAAGGAAAGGCAGCAAGTCCAGTTAAATGAGAACTTCCCCACTTCAAGAAGTATTAGTACTTAATAAAAAGGAGCAAGAAATAATATTTCTAATAGCGCCTTAAATGCCAGATATGACAATGTTCAACATGAAGCTTAAAACAAGTAATGCTGAATATTGGAAACTGCAGTGATATTGCTTCATTTTCTGCTTTAAACTGACAAGACAGAATAATAATATTTGTTACCTTTTTGATGAAGGCAAAACTTCTAATAGCATTACAGCTAAATAAATAATTGAGGCTTCTGTTAAGACTTCTCTTAAGAAGTTACAGTATAGGATATAGGTAGAAAAACCACTTTGTAAGGTAGATAATAAGAATGACAGGCAGCAGGTAGCTTTCAGGGCTTGTGCTCCATGTGTCTATTAAAAATGAAAATAAAGATTTTGTGAAAGATCTTTGAAGTTATTTTGAAGGAGGAACTAGGTTTAAAAAGCCAACATACCACTTTGTTCATATTCTGGAAAGCTTGATATTGAGCTTCTGAGTTAAAGTTGACAAGACTTCTAATTCCTTTCATCGCTTTTAAGATTGCTGAACTTTTCACATTTTATGTAGAAATTTATCAGGTTTTTACATTGCCTGAAGTGAAATAAAATAAAAAAAAAAAAAATCTGAAAACAATTGGGGGCTCTCTGGAGTGTGGAAAAATATTCTGTTGGAATAAAATTCCTGTAATCACTTATTGTGCAGCTCTTACAAGAAGCAGTGGGGGAGAGGGAGGGGAGTGGAGACCATTTGGCATGGGGCTGCCACCCTCCGAGAACCGGCGAAGGATGAGCCGGCAGGAGCAGGGCAGTGATTCTGCCCCTGGACTCGGCGCTGGTGAGGCCACCCCTCGAGTGCTGTGTCCAGCTCTGGGCCCCTCAGCTCAGGAAGGACATGGAGGGGCTGGAGCAGGGCCAGAGCAGAGCAGCGAGGCTGGGGAAGGGACTGGAGCACAAGTGCTGTGAGGAGAGGCTGANAGTTCAGGAAGGACATGGAGGTGCTGGAGCAGGTCCAGAGAAGAGCAACCAGGATGGGGAAGGGACTCGAACACAAGTCCTATGAGGAGAGGCTGAGGGAGCTGGGGGTGTTGGGCCTGGAGAAGAGGAGGCTCAGGGCAGACCTCATCACTCTCTCCAAGTCCCTGACAGGAGGTTGGAGCCAGGTGGGGGTTGGTCTCTTTTCCCAAACAGCTATCAGTAAGACGAGGGGACATGGTCTCAAGCTCTGCCAGGGGAGGTTTAGGTTGGATATTAGGAAGAAATTCTTTACAGAGAGGGTAATCAGGCATTGGAATGGGCTGCCCAGGGAGGGGGTGGATTCTCCGTCCCTGGAGGTATTTAAGAAAAAACTGGATGTGGCACTTAGTGCGATGGTCTAGTAACTGTGGTGGTAGTGGATCAGGGGTTGATCTCAGAGGTCCTTTCCAACCTGGCTGATTCTATGATTGTAATAATTACAGGATATCACATGTGCCCTGGTAACGCTGGTTGCAGTTGCTCCATACAGACGAAGCCGTTTTGGTTTGAGGCTGCTCTAGCACGGCAGTGATGTTCCGATTCCTTCTTGGTTGGGTTGAAAGTTGTCCTGATTGTCTGTGTTTAGTGGATTTTCTTTCCATGTATAAGCTAGTTTTTAGATTCTATTTTTTTTATTTGGGAAGCTCAGCCTTAAAGGAATACTGTGTGTGAAGTAAAACTTTCTGTTAATGGCAGTGTAGTTCTGAGGCTTCAGCTGGGGCAGTTGGACTGTGAGACAATGCTGCGTGGTCTTGTTTTATCTCTGCTGTCACTGTTACGTGGCTCTTTCATACCTCTTGATCAATTTATCTTAAAGCTGGCTAAATTCTTTGTTCCCCCTCTGCTTAAACACTTGCCTAGATGCTTTACTCTGTTCATGGCAGCTTTTTTAAGTATCTTGTGTAACTATGTCTTGACGTTGTGTCACTTTGTTTGGTCTTGTGTCACTTTGCACAGCTCTTCTCTCTCCAGCTTTCTCCCATTGTCTATCCAGAGTAAGTTCATATCCTGCTTCATATCCAGAAATCTGTGAAGTTTCAATTCCATCCTTCACCTCGTTATCTCCAGGGTTGCTCCTCTGTGAGTACCTTCTTAATGCCACAATGTCAGGGAATACAGAGTGGTGTTGATAGGACAAATCCTCGTGTTCCGCTTGTCAGGAGCAAGAGTCCCCTGTTTAATGCCCATTTCCCATCCAGACTTGTCTGATCAAGAGTCCCAGGAACTTCACAGGGGACACAGAGAGAATCAGTGCAACAGGGATAGGGTTTCTTCTGGCAGGGAAAGAGATCTTGGGAGTCCTTGAGAAACACTAGTGCTGCCTGGGAAGCTGGGTTACACTTGAACGGTCTCCATCACAGCAGTTTATTTGTCAAGACTTACAGAAATGTTCCTTGGACTGCTTTGTGTAGTTTGGCACACTGTGATTGTGGTTGGAGCCTCATGTCTGAACCCAGTTAAACCCAAAACTTCAAGTTTCTTCAGAATTACTGTTGTTGACATTTACAACGTGGAATATGGCTCAAGCTTCCTTACAGCATGTTTGCACAGCAGCAAGTGCTGTTTGACAGAAGTTCTTAACTGTCAGTGAGCTGAGTTTCAGGTCAACAAAATAACACCAAATAAATTTATTAAAACTTCAGAGCAGGGAAAGTTAATTTTCGTTTTTATCAGAGAGGTTTTGCCGTGTTGATTCAATACAGTGCATGTGGTAGAAGGCAGACTGTCCCAGCGAACATGTTTTTCTGTGACTTGAAGACTTCCTTCCCTTTCTCAGGCACTGTAATACGGGGTTTCCGTTTGGATATCCCTCTGGAAAAAGGCTAGAAGTTATCAGATCCTTCAGTGTGACACTTGACTTTGATATGCTCAGGAAGAAAGTGATGGTTACTTGATGTATAACAAAAGATGGAGGACATCTTGCAGTTTAAGGCAGGTGTGTAAAGTAACCACAAAATGAAGAAGACTTTGAGGGTTTCATCTCTTGTACAATACCATCATTTTCTTGTGAATTTGAACAGAGGCTGTGGAGCAGAGATACAGCTCAGAAAATAAACTGTATTCAGCAGTGCTGTTTGTGCCAAACGTGTTTTACAGAGCATTCTGCAACCCTCAAACCTTGATATCTTGCTGCCAGTGGTTCTCCTGGCCTGGCTGAACCAGGAGAAACTCCACGCTGACACTTTTCACCCTTCAGGGAGGTGCAGGTGCAGTGACCAAGAGAGGTTTGAGCCCTCACACTTTCCATTTGCTCTAGTATCCCTGAGTTGCCAGCCTCCAGTGTGGTTTGGGACAGACTTGTAAGTTGTTGTAGAATCTGAGGAACCGTGCGGTGGCAAAAGGTGAGGGATGAGCACAGCAGCTGAGGACTGAGTCCCGAGCAGCAGCCCCAGCCTAACCATTTCAGAACCGACATCTAGCACCTGATAAATTCTGATAGTTGTGTATTAAATGAGAGAAAACGCTGGATAGCACAGGTATACAAGACACCTCAGTCTGCGTCTGTCATATCAGACCTCTGCTTTCATTTTCCTGGATACCAGGATGTTGCTGGGCTTTGCTGGCTCTGGTCACTGTGCACGGCAGCGAGGCCTCTCCCTTGCTTTTGCGCAGTCTGAACCACCTGATTGAGACTCTGAGAAATAACTTTTTCACTTTCCAGAGGCAAAAGCGCAAACTTTCCCAGCCTCTAGGGTACTATAAATTAAATTTGATTTTCAGAGCTGAAGGTAATAATAAGTGAAGCGAACTTGTGCACTGAAATTAATTACTCCTTAGTTTGGAATGGTGTGGAAAAACGTGGATCCAAGCAGGAGAATAATGTGGCCCACAATAAATGCCTCAGTCTCTTTACTACTTGGAGGTGGTGTGGCTTTGTTTTGAGGGTTTGTTTGGTTTGGTTTGGTTGTGGTTTTTTTGTTGTTGACAAAAATGACCTGAGGTTAATTAAAAATTAAATGAAATTACATTGAAAAATCAAGCAAAGGTGCTTGAGGTCATGCCATAGTTTCCTGAGAATACAACCTCTTTCAGGCAGTTGCAAACACGCTATGTCCAATACCTAGCAAACCAGATTTTAATTTTCTTTGTACTCTACACAACACATTACTTGAGCCACATTTGAATTCTCGTTTCCTGAAATGTTCAAGTGTTTTCTCTAGGCTCATTTATCAGTATTCCATTTTAAACGCAGGTCATGCTCAACATTTAAACATTTAGACTTGTAAAACATGGGCTGTTGCAAGCAAACCCATCCTAGCTTGGTTGCATACATCTGTTATGCAGGCTACGTGTTGTTTTCCATGTTTAAACCCTGTGCCTTTTGGCTTTCTGTGAAAAGCTTGACCACTTTTAACTTGCTGAGATCTTCTCTTCATTGTTTAGAGGAGAAGAACACTCAAGTTTGCTTTCTGATGTTCTGGTTTAGATCAGCAAGGTCATATCAGACTTGGTGAAGTTGGTGATGACCTGCCATGGGTCTCACTGTCACACAAAGGTTGTGTTCAACCTTGTTTTTAGGCTTCCTGTGCCTTCAGTAATGAATGCAGAATACAATTTAATAACATTAAAATGAAGGGCCATTGAATTAAAAATTAAATCTCTGCCAAACAAACAGAAGAATGGATAAAGAGCACGCTCTCCTGTTAATCAGAGCAGAAAGTAGATAGTGCGGGGGGAATTAAGCACATAAATTCTGTTGAATCCTAAATTCAGCGGGTAAACTTCGCATCTCCTTAAGCTGACCCTGCCAGGTTCTGCAAACAGACATTCAAAAACCAACTCGGCCTTATGTGTTCGCTGCCACTTGGGTGCTAATGAAATCGTTTTGTTTTGTTGCCCTTCAGCTGCGACAATCGTGGAAGCTGGAAGAGACAAGAAAAACCCCGACGAATTCGCGGTGGCCTTGGATGAAACTCTGGGAGACTTTGCCTTTCCAGATGAATTTGTCTTTGATGTGTGGGGAGCGATAGGGGATGCTAAGCAGGGACGACTGGAGTGAGAACTGTGCCGTTTATCAGTCCCTGTTTGAAAAGACGAAGCGATTTGCAGCTGTGTACATCAGAATCGTTAATAACTTTATCGAGATGATGAATTCAGGGTGCTCTGCGCAAGTGTTCTTACCTGAGACTTTCTTTTGCAAAGGAAGGTTTCCAATAAAAATATGAAGGTAAACCCGGAGTTTTGACAACTGCACATTTAAGGAATTTAATTTACATGCAGAAATCACTGTGAGGGGTGTGTCAGGGTGATATATTTATACAGAAATTTTATGAAAATGATGTATTTTTTATTGTACATACACTTTGCTATCCATAATCTGAAAAGCATTAGACAGAACTCAACAAGGAGTTTGGATTATTTTCTCTCTTTAGGGAGGTTTATAAACTTGTTGAAGAACTACTTAGCTACATGCTGCAGTTCCCTGGTTTGCTGTTGTCCCTTGTACTCATGTACACAAAAAGCTGACAAAAACCTAAAGCCTGAGGTTTTCTTACAGTTTGGCTTGGACATTGTCTTTGCTGTAGACAAAGGTGGGAAAGAAGTTACCCTCTTTCTTTAGGATGCAAATTCAGCAAAAAAAAAAATAAATTCCTCTAAAACATGAGAACTAAGATTTTGGAATGAAAAGACTTGCTTGCCTTTGAGCCATAGGACATTCTGTCTGGGTATTACTAAGTAGAGTGGAAATGCTTAAATTAGGAAGCTGCTACTTTATTCAGATGCCATATGATTGCAAAAAGAACTGCAGATGGAGAAATAAATGTTAATTTTGATTCCTGTTAATGTATTGGGGTAATATCTGTGAATTGGCTTTGGACATACAGTGTATGACAAAGTGCTTAATTGGTCTTTGCATATGCTAAATGACTTCCTGAAATCCCATGGAATTTCGCTCTTGTCTGTGTTCTTTTCGACATGGAAACACAGGAGAAATTGAAAGTGTTCAGACCTAGAGGATATGGGATATTATTGTGAAGTCACAGACACTCGTAGTTTGGATGACAATGCATGACTAAACCCTGAAAAATGTGTTAAACTAATTTTAGATGTTAGGATTTCCAGTTATATTGTACATAAGGACTTAACTGCTAACTTTTTACTAATAAGTCTGAGATTATAGAAAATGAAATTGAACAGGAATGTGGGGTCTGACCCGGGAAGGTGTCATAGCTTTTTAGTATTTTTATATTTACATAAGACTATAAAATAATAATTATTACAAAAGGGGTTTTTTTTAAGTCACTTCCTAGTTACTTTTCTTCTGAGGAAAATGTCTTTCACTGTCATGCAGACATCTCTGTAAAATAAAGACTATGCCAATAATTTTACATGTTCTATGTCAATGATTATTTTTGGGTCTCAAACCATGACAGTTTGAAGTCTCATGGAGAGAACAAATCCTCATTCTCTTTACTAGGTTATTTAGGAAAGGCTTCCAAACTCCCCTTCAGTCTTTTGCATCTGTTACAACTAGTGATTTTTTTTTTCCCAGTTAGGAAATATTGCATGAAGTCTTACAAATACCGTCCAGTGATCTTTGAATGGGGATAATCTCCAATTTTATAAATGCTGCTGTGAATGTTTTGGTCTTGTATCTCTGGTTTAAGGACAAGCTCTCATGTAATACAGATATTCTTATTTAATGAGTGGTATAGAGCAGTATGGAGGTCATATTGTAGTGTATTTAAGTGTATTTTAATGTGTTTAAGAAGTTCAAAGTGTCAAAATTTCTCCTAATTGTATTAGTACCTCAACATCAGTGTGGGGTGAAATCTGTATTTACTTTCAAAGAGGCATGGTTGTTATCAATTTCTGTATATGGAAATAGAAATACAGATAGAAAAGTTTCGGCTAATCTCATTATGAGAAGTAAAATCACATAATTTTACAAGAAAATGTCAATTTCTGGTAAAACTTGGAAATAAAGAAACTTGAAGGAGGTGGTTAAATTTTATACAGTGCTGTTTTGGGGCCTTGAGGATATTTTATTTTGTGAAGGGAGTGCAATTTTAGGAGAGAGAGCACAAGGCATAGCATTTCTTCTTGTTTGATAATTGCAAGTCTGAATCTTCTGTTGCAGTTGGGCGCACTCAGTTCTTGTACAGGGTTACTTTAACTGATGTGCTCATGGTCATGAAGGGTTAAAGTGTTGTGGGCAATATAACTTGAATTCTTTAAACTTCCAGGTGAGAAGGAAAAAGGAAATGTCAAGAATTCCCCGTTGGTTTCAAATTATTTTATGTAAAAGTCAAATTTTGTGGAAATGTTTATGTACACTGATGTTAGTAACCAACACGTTACTGATTATAAAATAAATCGAACTTAAGAATCTCTTCTTTTTAAAAAAATACTATGGAAAAGCTGTATTATAAAACAATGCATGAAATGTTGCCTGTAGCAGATAACCCCTGGTGTTTTGGCCATTCGTTTTATGTTGAGAAATTAATGTTCTCCAATCAATTTATCCTCAGGGGATAATTTGTCTCATTAAACTGATAAAATAGTGAGATAAAAATAATCTCTGAAGTTCTAGTTCTGCACAGAGCTGTCTCTTGCCATAGTGGCCTGTCTTTTGTGGAGTTTATTTCAGACCCAAGATTTAAATAGTGATTGCAATTTTACTGGCATTTGCTGCAATGAAGTGTGTCAATATACCTTAATTTTTCTGCTTTCTCCCAGCATTCACTATTTCCGATGGTTCTGCTGCCCAGTTTAGGACATTATTTGTGTTTTCCAGATAGCCGTGAATAGTTTGTCCCGTGAAAATCACGCTGCCTGATAAAGCCTGATAAATACTTCTCGCTCTTCGCAGTGATTTGTGCAGTAAATTAACGTTGTTTCACTAGTGATACACAGCCTTTAAAACCTGCTCAGTGAGGAGAGCAAAGCGTCTGTGCTCCGGAGGGTGAAAATGTCACTGAGCGTCGCTACAAAAACCTCCCAGATGAGTTTCATGTGCCGGTTCTGTTCAATGCAAGTGCTGATCAGAGTAGGACTGCCAACATCTCGTTAACGTGTGGGGCACGTGGAGGTGAAATGGTCTGCTCAAAATCAGAGGTGGAATCGCACAAGGCAGTAATTCTAAGAGTAACTGGTTCCTTATTTTTATAACGTGGTGCTCAGCCAGCAGGGAGCTGGCAGATGGATGCGGTTTGTGCCTTTGCTTCCAGACGTACCGCTATATTCAGGACAAAGCACCACTATTTGAATCTGTGTGCGGAGACTTCAGGCAGTCTTCAGATGCAACAAGGGGATTTAATGAAATCTGGTGTTCATAAAGTTCTGAGCTCATAATCTTAAAAATATGACGAGCCATGGATATTTTACGCTTTTAAAGGAACAAATTTTGCAAATTGCAGATACATCTTTTGTGGCACCTTTAGTATGCCAAATTATGCTTCGGTTGAATTTGATTTTATGCAACCCTATTCATACAGCTGCTATTCAAAGAGCTATTAATACAATCAGTGTATGTGGGAAAATCTTTTCTGCTATTCAGATTTGCACCTTGATTTGAATAATGCATATATTCTTATTTCTGTATATTATCTTCTTCACAATTAGTCTATTACATCCTTTTCTTGAGATAAATGTAATACAAAGCTTTGACAATCTTGTTCTTTGTGAATTTGAGAGTGAAATATTAATGTTAAAATTACCCTGATTTATAATATTTTGTTATATCTTTTTCTTCTTGCTTTTTAGTGTGAACTTCTGCTACTTTTCAAATTACATATTGTTTTTCATGAAAACAGCTCTTAGAATGTCTCTTCCAAAGTCTGAGTATTGTAGTAAAATGATATATTACTCTTTTTAGTTTTCTCTTTTTGCCAGGAGACCTTTCAGAACAATTAGGAGTCAGGGTGGTGACTATTTCTTTCCCCTTTTGAAACCAAATGCATGTTTGCCACGAACTTCAGAACTCGACTCCAGCCATAAGAGCTTCATCTGAAATTTATATTCCGTATTGTTTTCTTCTCCAATTCTCTGACTCACTGTGTTTGTAAGGCATTTTGCTTTTAGATGTTGGTATACATTGAAAAATCCTTGATTTAGTTTATGAAAATATGAACAAATTTACAGCCTTGGAGGTCAGAGGCAGTCTTTGATTAAAAATTATGCAGCCTGCAGTACAGACTTTGTCCTCAGAAAAACCTGTTTTATGCGTGAGATTCAGTCAATGACAACTAAAAGGATTGAGACAGCATGAATGTAAAGAAAACACTTCCTTAGGGTTTTTTTTTAATTGGAACACATGCACTGGCTTTCAGTAGAACAGCAGAGTCTGTAGATTGAACAGAAGCAACCTCCTGATGTGTTGAGGCTGTCCTATCTCTCAGCTCTTGTTGCTTGTAAACCAGGAGGTTGTGAACAGCTTCTCCAGTTTTCTTTAGCAGCAATCCTTCCCTGCATCTCTGTTAAGGTGTCAGAGCTCTTGTCAGAAAAATGTAGCTGTCGGTTTTGTAGCTGAATCATTAGTCTGTGGGGCTGTCCCAGTTCCCTGAGAACTGATGCGGATTTTCGGGTTGTCGTAAACTTTTGATTTGACCGTATGATTTGAAAGAGGGGGGAGGAAAAAAAAAAATCCGGGAGGAAGAAATGTCTGCTTTTCTTTGAAGTGAAAAGGTGTCTGGCAGGTCAGACTGGAGTTGGCTCAGAGTAAATCCCTGCCGGAGGGTCGGTGTGGAAGTTGGGTACTCGGCCCCCGTGGTTTTGGTCAGCGGAACTGCTTCTGTGGCTCCTCGGATGTTGGCCAGGGAACTCTCTTGCCCTGCAAAAATTTGCTAGGAATGTGGGCTCGTGAATGTAGTGTATAGATTAATGCCTAATGACTTTTGGAAGCCTGGTGTTTTGTCTTGGAAATTAACTGTAGTTTTTTTCTCTTGGGAGGGACATGGGTTTGTCCGAACCTAAAGGTTGCGAACAATGGTCCCCAAAGCTTTTCTCTTGTGTTTCTCTAACCACTGCAGGCCTGAACTTTTCATGGAGGCAGAAAGAATGAAAATAAATTCACTCTGATATTTAAAATTTCGATTACTGAATTTGTTTATATTGACTTGGGTTTTTTTCCCCTTTTTCTTTTGGGATGAATAATTAATTTTTTTCCTTTGAGCATGAACTGCATTAATTAACTACATAAAAGAAATAAGGTACTTGAATTTCAGATGAGCTCTAATTAGAGAAACATATTGCACCACAATACCTGACAATATCTAATAATCCAAGTTTCTGCTTACTAAAAGGATTGTTTTATTAAGTATTCCCAAATCTTTTTCCTTTGTCCTTTTAATAGGGAAATAATTTCACAGAATGGTGAACAGCCAGGGAGGAGAACTCTTCGTTTAGAGGAAAAAGCTTTTAAAGGCAGACTTCAGAGTTACAAGTTGTGCTTGTAACACAGATGCCCTAAAAACAATCTGCGTAATCCCTTCACTTGACAGCTCTTCCAGTAAAGGCACCAATTTGTACTTCATACATATAAACTCTCTCTGGCTTGAAATGGGAAAGTAAATCCATTGCAAGTCATAGTCTCCAGGCATTGATACCCTAATATTGAAATCTCTATCAAAACCCTTCCCACATCCTTTCCAAACAGCCTTATTTTTGCCATGTGGATTTTGTTTCCAGTGAGTGTTTTTACAGACAATTTTGTTCCCTGAGCTTATGTTTTGAAACCAGTAAGCCTTTTTTTGAAGTCTCTACAGGTGAGCTGAATTTTTAATTATCAGATACAGAAACCGATCAACAGAATTACAGAAATTTCAGCTCTGTTGGTAATAATACCTGAAATGCCCAATTGTCGTTAGAATGCACAAATTTGGTAGTGAACAAATCCGAACTGTAAGACTACAAAAGTGGAGGTTGACTTCGTCCTTTCTGCGTTAACAAACCAAAATTGCATGTTTTTTCATCGTTGATATGTTTTCTTAATCTATAAAGTGAACCAGGAAAGAAAGGGACCAACTCTGACTAGGGTAAATGTTGTAAAGTCACAAGTATGACCTCTTTCCAGGAACAGAAGCATTGTGAATTGAGGTGAAGCCCTAGATGAATAAGCTCTCAGTATAAATGCTTTCTCATTTGGTAAAGAATAAAGGAATACCTTTCAGTATCAAGGACAAGTGAATGTAGCTTTAATGTTACTTGTCTGTTCGAATGTAGAAAGCTGTGTGCTACCAACTGAAAGTGCAATTTTATGGTTGGAGTGAACTGCCACTAAGGAAAGATTTCTGAAACTCAGCTCAGGTTGGTGGTTTGATCTGTAAGTCCAAGGCAGCCTTAGAGGGAACCAGCTCTTCTCTTGAGCTTTGCTAATTGTCAAAATGTTGAGCTGGAGAGTTTACCAGAAGACTTTTCAAGAATTGACCTTCTTTTTTTAAAAAGAAAAAAAAGAAAAAAGGCACAAATGGCACAAATAACAGGCTTAGGTTAATGAGGTTGCTGAGGACAGAGACTGGGAAGGATGATATGACTAAAAAGAATAGTGGAATGTTGCCCAACAAGATGGCCTTTAAAACTTGACTACTAGAATTTTAATAGTTTCAAAATGAAAGGTCATAACTTCAGGGACTAATAACTGAGGGAAGTTCTTAATTTGAGATGCTAGATGAAAAATACCTTGATGCACTCGTCATGCACTGAGTGACTGTAACCCACTAGAGGGCTGCATCTGGGGAAAAAATGGCTGTGGTGTGCATCACAGGGAGGAAGCCCGTGAGGAGCTGGGAGGTAATGTTGCTACCCAGGGCAGTGGTGGAGTTTTTATTTTCCACAGTGTGCTCAGGGCAAGCTTCCCTTGCTGGTTAAACATCAGTCAGACTGGGAAGAGAAGGCTTAGTGAGATGATCACGAGAATCTTTAAAGATCAAACTCAGGGTGCTTCATCCTTTGGTACAGCAGGCACATCAACAAAAAGGTGTGATAGGATGGTAAAAATCTTGGAGGGAGGAGTTCTTCAAGCTAACCCAACTGCATTGCCAAAAGTACAGGTGTGCATTATGTGGCCACAGGCTGCCTTCAGCCTGGAAACACCAAGGAGGATTTCTCACCACAAATAGAACAGCACAAGGGAAAAACCAAGCTGATTTTAGGGCAGAATTTTAACCTTTATGAAGAGAGGCTGTATGATATGGCTGCTGGAGCACCAGCAAACAAGATGTGATCCTCCAGTAGGTTCCTTCCAGTCCCAAGAATTATTTTGGCTGTGTTTAGTTGCCAGACGTGTCGAACTTTCCCAGTTTGAATTTCAATGTGGACAGATTGAGAAAAGGCAGGCAGGATTATAGAGAGTTTATTTTATGACTGGAATGAAGGAACTTGCCTTTTTGACTGAAATGCAATGCCAAAGTCCCCCTGAGGTCTCTCGTCAGAGTGGGTGGTTTTGGATATTGCTGCTGCAAAGGTGTGGAGGGCAATGGTAAAGACAAGGCTTTCCTTCTGTGTGCCTAAAGTAGGGAAGCTGTGCCAGAGGAGGAGATGTCTCTGGAGTGTTGAACTTGCTACTGCTGCTGGGGGTCAGGAACAATCATTTCCAACAAGAGCTACTGGTCCTGTTGACTTTTCCATTGGCGTTAGAAGCCGGATCCCGGGTTTTTGTATGGATTTGGTGGACTACACTCATTTTGCCATCCTAGATCTGTCCTTGAAGTCATCACTACATCCTCTGAGTGTGGAGGAGCTGAGAGAAGTACTGCTCTTCAGCTGTCATCTGGTGTAGGCACTGAATTACCCAGGACATATGAGGGGGAAGAGCTGAGTTCTGCTTAGCTTTTGGATGTGGCTGAGTGAAGAAAGGGAGCAGACAACAGGGTGTCTGTTGGTTGTGCTGCAGACTGTTGCTCAGGACGCTGTTTTCTCCATTGTCTAGATTTCTAGTCCCTAGTAAATACAAAAAATATCTGCTATTTGTACCCTGCTACACTCACTACAATATGCTCTCCCCCTGTATTTCTGGCCTTTCAAATCTGTGGTTAGCCTCTCGAATGATCAGGGGAAAAGGGACCAGTAAATAGCTTTGGCATTAATCTGTATTCAGCTCTGTGTTGAACATCCATTATTTTTATGGCTGCAGTAAAATGGATAGCAGTGTAACAGCTGCCTTGGGTTTTCAATTAAACGCATTAATACATATGCAAGAAAATAGCCTGTCTCAATAGTATTTATAGGGAAGAGAATATTTTTCAAGATTTGTTGCAAATCATTATTATGCCTTTTTTTTTACCGTGGCGTTTGGAAATGTGAGAGTGGAGTTGCGGGCATGCTGCTTTATTACTTGCAGGTGGAATGTGTGATAATCAGCTTGACCCCTTTGCAATACTCCTTAATGGGGACAATTTTCATTGCATGAAAATAAAGCTTTATAACTTGATGAACAAGCCTGTAGTCAGCGCTGGGTTTAGTAAGAAGGTGGTTAATGCTTGCAGAAGGCCCTGAATGTGTATTTGCGGCTTAGCTGCACTATGTGTAAAAGAAATATTCATGGCACGAGTGAAGTGTGTAAAATCCTGGCTCATTCTGATGGTCTGGGAGTGGGGGGTGGCTGCTTCGCTCATTGTTTCCAAACTGCTTTCTCTAACATGCTTTATTTTCTTCATCTTAGCTCCATGTCAGAACGATGCCTTTGACAGTTTTGTTTGCTTACAGCTTTCATTCTTCTCCTTTGTGCCTGGAAGCTTTGCCAAACAACACTGAACAATAAGGGAGTCTCTTTGTCCACCCAGCTGAGCTTTTGTCAGATTTTGCACTCCAGCTCATCCTTCTATTCTTTCCAGCTGTATCTTGTACTTAGGGCCTCATGTTCCTGCCAATGAGTCTGAAAGAATGGTCCTATCACACTGTTTTTATGGATGTTTTTTCTTGTATATGAGTGATAGACTGCCTATTAATGTTTCCACCATAACAAATGCAACAGCAAAAATCATGTCGACGTTGGAGCATAGAAGTTGACTGATTAAAAAAGTTAATTGCCATCCTGCTATAGGATCTGCTTTAGCTCCAAGGCAAATAGGAGTTAGGGAAGTTTTATAAGTCTTCATTCCCTTATCCAGAGTCATTAATAGGGCCTAACAGCTAAAAAGCCCACTAGGATTAGTATGAGACAAGTAGTGTTATGTGCGTAATTCAGTCATTTTACTCTTAGCACTAAACTCCTTTTATTGAATTGCTTTACTGCAGAAGGATTTTAATCTTCCGTTACTGAGAGCACCTGAATAAATGAGTGAATAAAATCAAGGATAACCTTGAACCGTTTGGGCTGTGAACTTGCAGGATTGCAATCTTCTTTACATTCAACATCCTTTGGCTTTCCTGTTTGCCAAACTGGTGTTTGCTAGTCTACACAGGAACGGAGGTGGGTAACATAAATTTCCAAAATTATAATTAGTTAGGATTTCAAACTGTTTCTTTATGCCTCTTTTGAAATTGTTATCTTCTTAAATCTCATCGCGTAGAAAAAAATTGACAAAAAATTAAGCTAGGCTGGAGTTTTGAATTGTTGGAAGATCCTCATCTATCGTAAATAGTTCTCAAAACATCACAATAAGTTCCTTAGAATCCATGGCAACTGGCTCAAAAGCATTATAAGACAAACTGAAATTATTTATACCCAATACTGTTGGTGTGTAGATAGAGAACAGATACTGTGATACATTTAAGTGGACAGACAGTGCAGATTTGTGAATTTGGGAAGTTTATTCTCTACAACCCATCGCCGTGAGTGATTTATAAAGGGGTCGTGGTTGATGACAGGGTTAAGTAAGGAGAAAAGAATATTTCTATTTACACACTTCAGTTTATGGAACAGGAATGTATTTACATTGTCTGGCAAAAGAATTTTTTATTGTGTAATAAACCTGGATTTTCATAGCAGGTTTCCATTGTCTGAGGAAGTATATAAGTCTACTCTCAAGCATCTGTCCTGAAAATCGTATCATCTAAGCTAGGACTAGCTTAGAAGAGACAAAACCATACGTGTGATTAACTCTTAGTATGATTTACAAGAAAAAAAAGTGGTATATTTGCTCACAAGCATGTGGGAACAAATTGTCAGAATTCATGGAGAAGCAGGTAAGAATTCTCCTGGAAAATGTGGAATGACACTTCCTTCTCTGTTAAGATTAAAACAACCTTTTCAGCAGTTTCTGCTTCCCGTTTCTTCCCTCAGATTACTTCCAGCCAGCTTCTTGTAATCACACCCCCCCCATTATGTTCATTTGGGATGGGAGTTTGAAGGATGACATCACTCAGACACATGTTGTGATATGTATGACTAATCAGTACTTAACAATGCAACAATTAATTCCTCTGGGGCATTTTATTTGTCACTTAAAAATATTCCTTTGACTCCCAGTGTAACTCATACCCTGCAGGAAAAAATATCTCAGCTCATTAGAGCTGCTCTGCAGTTATCACTTGGCAAGTGTCTGCACTGACGTCCCTGGGCCTCATTTATTTTAACCTCAGTCTGGTATCTCACCTCTCTTTTTTGTTGTTTATGGCCTGTTTTTTTCACAGTGGAATTATCTGTCTTGCTTCCAGGCCGAGCAAAGGAATAAAACAGCATTATTAAAAGGAAACAGATAAATTTTTTTTTTAAAAAGCAGGCTTTTCTTTCTTCTCCAACGAGCCTGTGTGACAAAGAACAAAAATGGCTAAAGAAAGGAGTGTCCCTGTGTGAATATTCCCTATGAGCTCTGGGCTCAGTGCAAGAAACATCAGTGTTTTCCACTGTGTTCTCATTTGCATTTTCTTGTCTTTCCTACAGATCAGTCCTGCTCGTAGTTTCTCTGTGACTCTGCTCATTTCTTTGGGAGTTCATGCTCTCAAGAGTAAAACTTTTTCACCTCTTTGCCTGAATCGATTTTTAACATGGCTGATAAAACCGAAAAGCCAATGACATCTGTGCCTCTGAAGGAATGAAAAAACCCAAAACCTAGAGTCTTCTATTCTGGGTTCACCTGCACAATAGGGATTTTCGGAGTACTTTTTTTCCCCCCTTTTTTTCCCCCAAGACTCCAAAATGTCATGGTTTCAGCTGTCGTGTGGCCTGAAAAGCATGAGGTTGTATTGTAAGGCCTTGTGCAGAGTGCCTGAGGAAAGGTGCTGTTCTGCAGGTGGGGTGAACGTACAGAGGCACTCGAGTTTTTCAGTGAACAAAACTCCTGTTTTGTTCAATCCAAGAAGTCTCTCCGGCGAGGATCTTTGAGGAGTGGCGAGACGGGTCAGGCGCTGCTAAGAATATTTAATGTGTTTGATTCTCTTTGACGTTTCAGAGCGGAAACGTTAATGTGGCCAAACCAGGGTGAAAGTTCGGCTCCTGCAGCCGTGTGGGGCTCCCGCCTGGGTTTCCTGCCTGGGGCATGGTGCTGGGCAAAGGAACGCGCAGCCAGATCACCATCTGTGCAGTGTGCCTGTTGTGCCTGGGAAGCAAAAGGCAGCTGGGAAGGCAGTCAGGGGGTGGGACCAGTGGAGAAGAGGCTGGTGTGCTGTTTGTGTTCACCAGCACCGCGGTGCTGTGCGTGGGGTGTGCAAACGGGGACCGCACGTGCAGCACTTGGCGTGAAGAAGTGCCGGGAGCATCCCATATTTGCACAAATGCACTTCTGTTAACTACTACCTTTGAAGGATTGTGAAGCCAAAGCTTGGTGAGCTCACCCTTTAGTTAACTCCTTCTTTTGGCTTTATCTTTAGTCAATGCTTTGCAGCTGATTCCGAATCATCTTACATCACTACAGTGCCAGGACAATCAATTCTGCTTAAGAGGCGTTGTATAAGATACTGTTTGCAGTCATGAATTACACTCTTGTGCTCATCAGAGAGATTTCCAGCCCTCTGGCCTTTCCCTTCTGCTGGGGTTGCACCAAAGGGATTGACTGGGAGAATTGTTTCCTGCTTCCATGTGACTGACAGGTGAAGTGGTTGTATCCCTGCCTGGCTTCTCTGGGAAGCTTCTCCTGGATACGGGGTACTGTGGATGTGGCTGCACAGCCAGACCTGCTGCTCCTTCACAGTCACATAATGATTGCATTTTGCCCTCGCTGTCACCGAACAATGTGTTTTTTAAGTACATATTGTTAGCCTGGAGGTAAAATCATGCTGCTGGAAACAAAACAGGGAAGCGTTATTTCTGTGAGGGAAGGCTGTTTTGGGAAGCAATGACTCAGAAAAGAGCTCTGGGGGTGAGGGAGTTCCCAGTGCAACATTATAAAGGTGATTCTTTCTCTGTCTGAACAAGGAATAGGAAGTTGTCCAAGCTGTAATTACCCACAGTACAATGGTTACTGGAGTATCACCTTCAGATCTGGAGGTTTATTGGTCATGGAGGTGTAAGAGAGGAACTCTGAGTTTTGGAAGCCTTTCTTTGCAGTGGGATCCAGCAAAGTTTGTTAAGGAGAAGATAAAGGAGCAGCTTGCCCATATGTGAAGCATAGATTTAATAACAGCAGCTCTCCTGTCTGGCTGGCAGAGGTAAAATGAGAACCATGCAATTAAATTTAATTCTAGGTGGTTTAGATTCCAAGCAGGCACACATTAAAAAGCGTGAGTGATTTGCCAGTGCAATGATTTAATAAAGATTGTAATAAATTTCCCCTTATTGGACATTCTAAAATCTGAACTGGATGCTTCTCTGAAGCAAATGCTCCAGTTCTGAAAAAGACGAATACATGAAAGTCTTATAGCACAATTTATTCTGGGGGTCGGACTGGAAGATTATAATGATCCACTCCATCCTTCTGTTGTGCAAAAAAAAATTGCTCAGTTGTTGGTCTGTGTACTCTCGTCATGTGAAAGGATTATTTCTCTAGCAGGCCCAAAGTATATCAATTTAACAGAGAGCTCTCAAGTCCACTTTTGTGATTCTGGCTGTTATTCTAAAATGAATGGTGGCCCTATCTCCTTTGTTGCATTGAGCTGGTTAATAAGACTAAGAGCTGATAATGTGTTTAATGTTGTTCATTTATCTTAAGCCAGCATGAAACAATAATGAAAAAGGCAATTATTAGTTTCATTTTGCAATTTAAAAAAAATCCACATCAGTGAGAATTATTGTGCTTCTGACTTGAGGGGATATAAATGAGGCTTCATACAGCTGATTTGTGAGTAGTGGTAATTGCTGGTCTGTGAGCTCTCCCTGACTGCAAAGTCCTGGGGAAAGCACAGGTCACTGCTGTGGATTATGTAGCAGATGTACTCAGTATTTCATCCTTCCTCAGTGCATTGCTGCTCCTCTCTGCTTGGCTTCTCTATCGGAATATAAAAACTAGATTGCTTCTGGAAGAAAGCTGTGCTATTGCAGAGTTCAAATGTAGGTGATAGTAGGAGAAACTTCCTCAAAACAGAGAAAACCGTGGCAAATTTGGAAAAGAAGTGTTAAATGCTAAAGGCCGTTTAATTAGAGAAATGTCATTTAGAACAAGTTAATTAATGGTTAAAAATACATATGATTTAGTTACTTGAAATACCTCTGTTTTGATACTCCAAGCACAGCATGGTACAATTCTGAAAGATCAGCATCATCCCATGTTGCCTTAAAAACAATCTTTAATACTAATGGCTCTTACTCATTTAGATATTCCTGAACTTTCTGAATTAGACATGTTTCAGCGTGCAGGAGACATTGCTGCCAGGCATTTCACAGCTAGAGAGAATTCTCTTTATTTCTCCCTCAATAAAGCTGTTATACAGTTTCTGTAGGCTTTGTCCTTGGTTCAGGTACATTCCTTACCCACCCCTTTTCTTTTGCAACATTTGCTTAGACCTAAACATAGACACGTTGCGAAGAATATAGGGATAACCCCAGAAGTGAATATAACACAGTCCAGCTCTGCCGTGCCTGCTCCTTGCGGGGTCATTGGTCTGATTGCCCGGCTGATTTCGGTACACACCAAACCTCGTAGCCTGTGCTCCCTAAACAGAGAGGCAGGCTGCTAACCTTTGGTGCTGGCATACCTTGAGCAGGTTGTGTGACTGCACTCCTCAGTAATTTTTCGTCCAGTGTCTCTTAGTTTCGTTTTCTAGAACTGGGTTAACAGTCAGCCCTAAGGCGTTCAGTGAAGTCAGGCCCAGTAACACCGAAATATTCCTCTGGATGTCCCTGCCAGTGCTGGAGTACCCCCTGCCCCTTATATTTTCCTTGTCTTAATTAAGCAGGAGAAGCAACTGCTGTGTACACTGGGATCACACAAAGCACAGTGCTGATCTGGTCGTTCCCATTTTATCTGATATGAAATGGACTGGGAGTTTTTAGATCATTTTTATACTGGCTACTTTTAAACCCACGATCATAAAATCATAGAATCAGCTGGGTTGGAAAGGACCTCTGAGATCATCAAGTCCAACCCTTGATCCACTACCACCACAGTTACTAGACCATGGCACTGATGCCACATCCAGTCTCTTCTTAAATACCTCCAGGGACGGAGAAATGATGTATAAAGGCTACAGAGTGCGAGTCCTTGAGAAGGTATGTTTTTTATGAGTTAAGTATAATGCCACCTGTTTTGATCTAACTGCTGATGTTACAATGAATTCACAGGTTTTCTGAGAACCAGAGGTGTGCACGTGCTGTAAGTTGGCAGAATTTGCAGTTTTTGGCAACGAGAAATTTTTCATTGAATAATTTATTTCTATCTAGGTAATCTTTAGCTCCTTTTGAAAAGAAATGCTAAATTATTCATGGGCTATATGTTTACTTTTCTCAATACTTCAGAGATTGTCAAATATCTGAGAAGAAAGTGTCTGTCTCCCATTACTCTGTTAGAAGTTTTAGGAACTCCTACTCAGCAGATCAAAGAGGAAGTGAAGACCCTTTAATTTGATCACAGAGAAAACACAGGTTTCCTAGTCTAGTTTGTATAAAGCACATAAAAAATTTCACTGAGAGAAGCATAAAGTTAATCAAAGTCAATTCAGGTTCAAAGAAAACGATATCTTGGCAGTTTTGAGGTTAATTAAGCACTGATGACGTAAAAAACCCACATTTGTGGATTCTCCCTGCTGCATTTTAAAGTCGAGATTGAATTTTAGAATCAATGTTTTAATAGAAATATTCTGGGTCAAGCAAGAATAAGAGCAGAGTCATCTTCTTGACCCTGTATAGAGATTCCTTTGCACCTGATCTGTGGTAGTTCTTATGAAGTAGTTTATTTAGCAGACATAAGGTATGCAAGTTTTAATATGGATCTTTTGAACCTTCTTCAGACTATGACTCAAATTTTCATAATGAAAAGCAGCAGGAATCCTAACTTAGATTTCTATAAATATATTCACTTTAATTGTGCATCATGTGAATTAGTTATTAAATCCAATGGATAATTATATGTTTTAATGTTGCACATACATCTTAAGAGGCAATTACATGTCAATAAGAAAGAAAAAGCAATTCTTGACCTCTTTTAGCAAATTTTACAGTCAGTACAAATGATTGCATGCCTCCTTAGTGAGTTGAGGTAATCTGAAACATGGAGTGAACATCACTAGGTTTAGAAAGCAAAAATGTTCTGGAATTAGACTTGGTCAGAGTGTCAGAGTGACTGTTTAAATGGCACCAGACTGTAGGATCTGCCACTTGGCCCTTGGCTCAGCCAGTGTGGTTGTCATACATGTGGTTTGGTTAGGAATAACCTTTGCTATGTCATTTAAGTCAGCTCCAAGTGAAAACAAATGCTGTCATGAAAGGCACAGCAGTTATAGGTGACTTTAATAAAGGCTGTCAGACAGCAAAAAAACCCCCACAAAATAAACCACAGCATGATGGAAGAGCTCAGTAAAATTGTTCCTAACACGTTGTCAAGGAATGCTGGTTTTCATTTATTTTCATTTTCTTACAGATTACAATTTTTTCTTAATTGAGTGGAGATTTTAATTTTAATAACCTGCAGATTATTTCTGGGCAGACCAGGACACAGAGACAGATGGAACAATTGAGTTAGTTAAGCACAAGCTCAAATAAAAGCGTTAGCATTGAATATGGGTTGAAGTTTTTATTTATTAGTAGACAGAATCAGTCATGTGAAATACAGTATTGATTTCCTGGATCAGACAAATATCATCATTTGTCCTGTACTTTTTTTTTTTTTGTACAAGCAACCAATAATGAACAACAGGTGGCTTTGGTTTTGGGCAGGGCTGGGTGGAAGCCAGGGCTGTGCTCCCCATCCTCTGTCATTTAGCGGTGACTCATCTGTACTTTGCATCTCGGTCCCAATGTCACTGAAATTAAAGAACTCTGCTCCTTACTTTGCAATTTGATCAAGATGTGAGGGATTGTTATCTTCTCTGTTTTCCATCTTGTCTTTTATTATTCTCTATGTTCCTGTGCTCTTGTCTGTTCTTTCTAGACCTTATTAAGACCCATTTTAAACAGATAATTGACTTAGAGAAACTGATCTTCTAATTTGAGGAAGCCAGTGTAGATGCTAGATGGCAATGCCTTCTAATATTTCACATAGTGGTGTATATAATTAATATAAAGGGTTTATATAACACTAGACCAGTAGTATAAAATTAGAAATAGTATTTGCTATCTCATTTCTTATGAGCCATGCTTTTTTTGCCTTCTGGACCTGATACAAGGTAAGCAGGTACTCTGATCTGTGCACCGTGACTACCTCATCTTCTATCTATGCACTTATGATCCATGCAGAACTCCACAACGTGCACAATTAACTGGGAGAACTCCTCCTCACCTACAGCTTTTTGCCTTTACCATTACCAACGTTCATTTGCCTTTGTGTTTCCCCTCTATTTAGCCGTGCAGGCTTTTTTTTTATTTTATTTATTTTTTTTTTTTTGGATAACAGACTGAGCAACATTTTTTGCTCTGCTGCTGAGCAAAAGCAGAAATACTCTCAGGGTGACTTCCACAATTCTTACAACATCTGTAGAGGGGTCTTCTTAAAATATTCCTCTACCTGCTGTTAGTCCATCTCTTCTGAGTAACACAATGAGCAGCCTTGCCTTCCCTCTGAATAGCAGCCCATTCTCTTACTAAGCAAGAGAGTTTTCTTACGGTTTATTATTACTCCATTAGATTGTGATTTTAGATAAGAGGCCTTTTGTTAAGAAGGTTTGTTCTCCTAAGTGGTTTCTGGCCAGCAGACCCTGCACCCTTCACGCCTGTTTGAAGTTTGGTTCAGGGTTAAATTCTGGGTCCCTGTGCTTCGTCATGCCTTTGATTGCCAATGCATTGCATGTTATGGAAAAACACCAGGAAACCACATGCCCTTATTTGTTTAGATTTTCCATTCTTTCCATTTCAAGGTAAGTAGGAATTATGTTTTGAAATGGGTGATTCAGAGGCATAATCGTTCCAGTTTGGCAATGATACTGAACCATAGTGTCACATCCTTTAAATACAGCACAGAATTTGCTAGTACAAATTAAATGGCCTTGCTTATATCACTGAAACTTCCTTGGTCCTATCACAGCTCCTCTTTTCATAACTTTCTTAGTTTTCTCTTCTAATGGTTCTATATATTCACGTAGCAACAAAGTCAATAAATCAGACCTTCCTATTTAGTTTGTTGTGCAAATATACTTTACTTAAGAGCAGAGGGACACAGGTGGATAGGCTGACTCACTGCAAGAAGATTTCTTCTCATTTTGTTCCCATGCATGCAGTGCTGCAATGGCAGAACTACCTCTGATTTTATTCCTACAAGAGCAGAGCGTCCCCGCCAAATTATTGTATCCATGCATCCAAGTTATGATTTTCCCAGCTACATTTTCTTGCTTTATTCCATTCCATTGATTTATAGATAAGATATAAGGCTCTTAGAGCTGCAGATACGGTTACCTTGGGAGCCTCTCCTGCAAAAGGCCAATGAGCTGTTTACCTTCCAGAGAACACAAACTTCTTTCATTGCTTCACCTTCCATGACCAGTGAAAAGATCAGAACTTGGCAGGTGGCACAACTGTCTGAAGGCTTATTTTTTTTGCCATAAATGCTTAATGTAATAGTATTTAATTGCTTCTGTTAAGCTTTTTTTTTAAGTGGAAAGTAAGATGGATCTCAAAATGATGGATGGAGACGGGATCTAATGTGCTTTTTCGGGACACAAATTCATTGCTGCTTCATCCTCACTCACTCTGGCTCGACTTCCTGTGGTGTTTGACCAGCTGGGCTGTTCTCTGCTAGATCAACAAATGCTAATATTGACTCTCTTCCTGCCTTATTGGGCTTTGTCTTGAAAGGCTACAGAGATTTAAGTGCTGAAGGTACAAAACGTTGTTCAAGGTATGGCTACATTTGACCACTGGGAAAGAAAAAAAAAAAAAAAAAACAATTCAAAATCTCAACTGAAAAGCAGAATGGTTTCTGTTCTATTGCAGGGCCATATGGGCTGCCTGAAAAGCACTTGTAAAACTTGCCTGATGCTTCAGACCTGTCCCTTTTCTCACAAAACACAGAGGAAGCAGTGCTCAGGCCACAGATGAACTACTGATGTTACTTCTGCCCACTGAATTGCACTGGGGAGGTAGCTCTTATATATCTCTTTTAAAAACAAGCTAACATGGTTTCTCTTCCAGAAGTGTGCAAGAATAAATCACCTTAAGTAACAGCATAGTTTTCAACTTTAATTTTTTTAAGTCCCCTAATACTCTGAAGTATTTGTTATCGTTGTTTAATAAATAATTTCTCTAATTTTGAGAGAAATTTACTTGCTTAAATTCCTATTTATTCAAATGAGTGAAATCCCTTTGCAGGTCTGGCTCTTGCTGTTTAATCTTTCCTCCTTCCTTTCTTAATGTGACTGTCATTGTAAAATGACATCTCTTTCTGGAGTGGAGTAAAGGTTATTTCATGAAATATTTGAAGGCGTTACAATTGAGGAAAGTCACGAGGTAAGGTATTGGAAAAAACGTGTCTGAAAAATGATATTGAAGAAATTCTGACAGAAGAACTGTGCATCCTGTGATGTGCATGAGGCCAGGGGGAAAAAAAAATGCAATTGCATAGTTAGAGCATGTATCATAATATAGAAGCTGCATTAGGCAACCTTGAATCTGGCATTTCTTAACCTCCGAGAGTTTGCAACCTCTGTGTGTGGCTCAGCTCCTGTTGTCACCTAACAAGCAACAGAATTATTATACAACAGATGTTTGATTTGAATGAAGTCCAGGGTTCTTTCCAGTAAATCTAACTGAAAGAAAAGCAAAGTTTTCATAACATCCAGCACAAAATGCTCGAGTCTATATTGTCCTCTTCCATATCTACACCGTTTGCTGACTTCCTTCCAGTGCTCTCAGCTAACTTCTGTCTTGACATTTCTGTTAAAAAACATGTTTTGAGGATTCAGGGCAAACTGTCAAAGTAACGGTGCGGATTCTCAGCTGGATAAACTGCTGTGTCCATTTTCAGGTTTATTCAAATGCCAGAGGAGAACCCGCACGATACTTGAAACTTCCAGACCTTACCGTTGCCTGGTCCAAACAAAACCCTTGGGCACAGCCTTGCCTGAGCTCTTTGGCAGCTGTTAATAATGTCATACATGGAAGTACTAGAAGGGGAAACAGGAGGTTGGGTTTAACTCGTGCCATGCAAAATTGTTTCCAGAGGCAAAGGTCTATTCAGCCCATCACTGTGCTCGACTTGCTTCATAAAACCATATTCCACAACTTCTGCGCTGTTCTACTTATTACTCTGCATTTGAGCTAAGGCGTCTCACTTTGTTTCCAAGAACACTAATTTGTTTTCTGAAATACAATAGGGTAGTGTGTTTAGAAAAAAAAAATGTGATTTTTATTCAGTAAGATTCACTGGGACAATGATTTTTTTTTTTTTAATTTTTTGGTTTTTGGGGTTTTTTTTGGATCTGCTGACAGATGAAAATCACAACTGAAGGAAAACTGCTAGCCTGCACTGGTAGTCCTATGAGAAGACGACATTGACAGGTTTATAAATTCTGTTTAACATTCTCGATCCAGAAAGAACAGTTTCCCCAAGTCTTTTTAGGTTGCTCTTTCTCTTAATTCCTCAGATATTTTTGTTGTGCTGTTTTAGAGCCTTCAGACTCTAAAAAATTTCCAGTTTATCTGTTGCTTGTCTTTAATTTTCTTTAATTGCAGACAGATTTTTGTTTTTGACTCAGAAGTCTACTTAGTTCAGCCATGTGATTTGAATTCACCTACTTTTCCACCCACAAACTGTGGAAGGGATGTCCAAGGACAAGTTAAATTCACTAAAGTAAGTGGGAGACTTTCCACTGGCCTTAAAAAGTTTGGGGTTTTTTTTGACCATTGTAATCCAAAAAAATGAAGCTAATTTTGTGCGTCTGCACTTGGATTTGGCTACATCCTTTTGAGAAAAAAACAAAGACTAATTACCTACGTAACTAATTATTTGTCTGCCACTGTAACCAAATACTTCTAGCGGGACTTCAAATGAAATAGCAAAGCTGTTGCATCGTTCTTTTCTTTCTCTCCTGGAGAAATATCTGTAGGATTTTAATACAACTTTTCTAAGTATTTTTTTACAGACTGTGAGTTGGAGATGTCTACTTTGCACTGCAGTAAGTAATGGTGAGGTTTGTGACAGCTTTTTGGTTACAGGTACAGACTGGCCTTAGGAAGGAGTCATTTATTTCTAAGGAATATCTTAAAATGAGGAGCTGGCTTAACCGTTCTCAAATATCTTTTAAAAAATGTTCCGCGATCTTTTAATTGCATTGTTTTGGAAAACTAAGAGCCTGGAGTGGAAGAGCCCCGGTCTAGAATTTGTCTTTCTGTTCTGTGACAAATGAGTGTCACAGAGTGGAGGAGAGGTTGCTGTCCCTTCAGTGTTCAGGAATCTGAGGGAGACAACTGGAAAAGATGTCCTCCTTGATTTGTTGCTGATTAATAGAGATGGCCTTGTGAGTGAAGGGATGGGTGGCTGTCTTGTTTAAAATCTCTGTTGACAGGAGGGAAGGTGCCACCAAAATTTCAACCCTGGCTATGAGGCTGCTCAGGGAACTAGGTAGTGATATCAGTAAAGCTTTTGACACCGTGTCTCACAGGACCCTTCTGGACAAAATGTCCCGCGCACAGCTGGAGAAACACATCCTGTGATGGGTGAGCAGCTGGCTCACGGGTTGCACACGAAGGGTTTGGGCTCAGGGAGGCACAAAGCCCACAGCTCCAGGGACACTGGGGCTGCCAAAGGCACGCCGAGGTGAGCACCGCGCTGCGACGACATTGCTCCCTCCACACCTCTCCTGTCTGGGCCACCCGTGCTTCAGAACTGCTTACTCCAGGGTGGGAGAACAGCTGAAATAAAACTAATAAAAGAAAAAACATGCAGGAAGAAATGACTGAAACCTCCTCCCGGGCACAGCAACGGTGGGAGGCAGATAATCAACAGTAAGACATTTTGGCTGAGATTTCCAGAGCAGGAATATGAGGACCAACTGCGGTGACAGAGTTTGAATTGATGAATAGGATTATGAGTCCTTCAGAGGATGAATAAGTAAAGGAGGGAAAGAGATTTGACGGAGGGAAGTAATGGTCCTTGCTATAGGTAGGGGAAACAAGCTGTTTTCCTCAGTGAAGAGGTTCTAATCCTATTTTCAGGTGATATAAACCAATATAAACTATCAATGTCTTGCACTTCTCCTCCAAGGCCTCAAAGTGATTCTTTTTTACAGCTGCATGACTGAAGCTTTCAAGTTTTCATTATTTGCCAAAGACCAAACTGAAGCTTAGGGTAAGTGTCTGGGTTTCCTGGCTGTAAGCTGAGTGTCCTCTCTAATGAAATCATTGCAATGGGAAAAGAATTCTACAAGACAGATGCCAAAATAGAGTGTCTGAAGATAGTCCCTGAGATAAAGAACAACTGTATTGTATTCCCTTCACAGGAAAAGGTCAGTAGTTGGAAATTAAATATGAAGTCACAGAATAATTTCCAACTTTAGCATTTAAAAGTCTTATTTTCGTTTTCACTTAGGTTATGGGGTTTTTTTGGCCAGTGCTGTTTGCTGTAACTTCTGGCTTACCTGGCAGCTCCTGACAAGAATTTCCTCAGTTTAAAGCACAAGGTTTTCAAAATGTTAGGAATGTGATAAAAGGTGCATTTGCTTGATTTCAACCTCTATAACAACTTTGTGTATTTATAATCAAGCGAAAAAACTTATTTATGGAATCAAGAACTAAATGAGAGTTTGAAGATGATAATTTTTGCTAATTAATTTAATTTTAGCTTCCTCTTCGAATTCTTTCTCCTCTCTAGCTTTCATTCAGTAGTATTATGTTTATTCGTGTTACGTTGAATCTCTAATGTGTTTTCTCTCAAACTAAATGAAAGATCATTAAAATGAAGCAGAAAACTCAAGATGCTGCCTGTTGGGTAAAACTCTGCAGTGGTTTTGGGTTCCCTTCTGCTAACTTTTGTGCTTTGGAGACAAGAACTGTGTGATCCACACCTGCCTACAGGTTCCAGTGCACTGTGTCTTGTGTCTGCACTCAGCTGAGAGAAAGACCGCCCTGTGCTCTCTGAGATATTCTCTCTTATGCTCTTTTTAGTTGTATTTTAGAGTTTGGCCTTTGGACTTGGCAAAAACAAGCTCACGAGGTTTATTTTGACCTTGAATTTTCTGATGTTTTTGATTTCATATCCTTACAAACTTCCAAGTTCTTTGTGCTTTTGTGGGCTGTTTTACAGCAATGCTGTTGTACAGCAGCTTCTCATTCCTGCAAGAGCTCCAGCCACTTCAATTTTTAGCCTAATATTTGCATTCTTCCACACAAGGCTGATCAATAACTACCTTGTCAACAAAAGTATAAACCAGCTTTGGAAAGAGTTCTCATAACGTTCAGCTTGGTTAAAATAGTTGGGATGTTTTACACCACAGTTTATATGTACTACCATCAGCTACATTTATAATTAGAAGGCCAATTAGGAAAAGAGGTACACTATTAGAGGGCATTTCACTTAAAAAAAAAAAAAAGAAAAAGATAGAGAAAAAAAGAAGTTCTGAAATGTGAAATGTCCATCCCAGCCCAAGATGTCACAACAGCGGAGGAGCACTGGCATCGCTCTGTGGCTGTGTTACCATGATCTCATCTTGCAGTAATTCTCTCATGTTGGAAAAGGCCCCACGACTGAGGGTGGAATACTGTGAGTGCGAGGGTGGAGGTTCTGGGGGGGTCCTCGTGTGGGGTTGGTAGAGCTCTACCGTGGCAGTAACGTCATGATCCGGTGGGTCACGGCATCAAAACACCAACAGAGCCAACTGGAGAGTGTGTGTGTGTGTGTGTGTTAGACTTTCCAGTGCTAGGGACAATTGCCTCCCTGTTTTATGTAAGAAAATAATTGATTTTCAAGATGAAAATTAGCAGCAGTTAATGGCTTGCTCAGTAAATGCCTGGAGGGTCCTGGAAGAGTCATAGTTGTCCAGCAGCCTAATTCTAATACGGAAAACGTCTTTCCCATTCTCAGCTCTTCCACTTTTTTTTCTTTTTTTTTACTCCAGGGTAATGTGAAGAATTTTCATAAACCAGTTATTTACTCTGTTTGCTCCATACTCCTCCTGTGGAAGACATCAAGTGAATAGTGTGTCCTTGCTTTTGCGGTAAGAGCAGTTTATAGATCTGGTAACTGTTTTCTTTTACTACAGAAGATTTGATATGGACCATGTTCTCCCTTTTCCTCATCCTTACATAATCTTCAGAATTAAATCTGGTTTGTCAGCTGTCTCTAGGGTGTTCAGTATTTAGCTGACTCTTAGGTAGGTCTGTGACTAGCACATGGTATAAGTTGATGAAACAGTATTGAAATTTCTAAGATGATGATGATGATGATGTTTAGAGTCCTGCTTTATTTTTGCTTTTGCATTAGTTGATGCAGTAGATGTCAACTGAGTTAGTGAGTAAGGCAGTGGTAAATAAGCTTTAAAGTATTTTTATGAAAAGTAACTTCCCAGACTGGATTCAACAATACTGTGACAGCCGTATTCCTGATTAAATTGGAATCATGCTATATTTGATTATTGATAATTTTTTTCAAAAAAACACACCCCAACCAAAAACAAACAAACAAACAAAACCAAAAAAACCCCCTTTGAATACGAGTGTGGAGCCTCTTGCTGGGATCTTTAAGATGTCATTTTTTAGTGATGTTGTCGTGGAGTTTGAACAGACTGAGGGTTTTACAGGAGCAGGCTCCTTGTTAAGATTAGTACATTTTATACTTTGAAATTATGGTTTGCTGAACTGACTTACCTGCAGTTTTATTTAAAAAAACATTTATACTGTCTTTTCACAGCATTAGCAACAAAGCTGACACTGATCAACATTAATGAGAAGAGCTGATAAAAGCTTAGGTGTGAGGCTGGATCTGCTGACGCTGCTGCAGAGTGTGAAGGTGTAAGAGAACATTTCTCAGCAGGAGGATTTGGGTGCATTTAGACAAGGTGGGCCAATGGCCTTTGCCAGATTTATAATCTTAATTTTTATGATAATATGAAATACAATATATGGCATAGAAAGAGTTGTTTTGGCAAATGAACTGTTTGAGGTTTTTTAATTTTCTATTTTTTCTTTATTTAACTGCGTCAGGAAGAGAGACACAGTGAATCATTTCATTATTGCACAAAACCAGCCATCCTGTAGCCTATAGAGGAACTGGCCTTAGTGCAGTCTGTTGGACAAAATAAGCAGCATATTGAAAAAATTACCCCATTACCTCTAGTAACACTTTTTTATTGTCCACATGACGGTTGTCATAGTAGAAAACAGGAGCATGACACAGTAGAATGGTTGTATTGAAGGTTTGAGGGAGACAAAATTGCAACTAGAGTTGCTTTGTTTTGTCCTTTATTTCCTCTTAGAAAATATAATTAAGAAAAACCATGTGAATATTTTTATTTATTTATTTTTTTTAAACCTGGCCCTCTCTTATGCCAGTGAGAGGTGTTATTAATTACAAATACTGCAGACTGGCTTTTTCTAAAAACCCTAGACAATCACAGCGTGTTTTGTCTCTGTTCCAAGGTTTTAGAATCATGTAAGTTTTCTTAGCCTGGAAGAAGTGTTAACTGGTTTTCATACAACATCCCTGCATTAAGAAGTTGAATGGAATGTAGGAATTTCCCAGCTAGAACTGAATACTGGACACTTAAACTGGTGTGGTGAGTGCTGGCATGGAACTTCTGAGCCATGGTGTGCTGCATTCCTCAGGGAGAAGTGGAGCTCTGACTAAAAGGAGAGATAAAAGGTCTCAGCAAAAGGATGGAAAGCGGTTACTCAATGCAAATAAAATACAAAGAAAGATGAAGTGGTAGAAGAGAGGGTCTGAGACTGTCCAAGGTATTTGCTTTCACTGAATTATAGACCATGCACTAAAGAGGAGATGGCAGTTTCTTCAGAATACAGGCAGCCTGTCGTGTTTGTGAAGCTTTCAATTACAAACTGATTACGAGGAAGAAATTCTAGACATCGCCTGTTTATGGTTTACCTCGAACTGCTTCTTCCTTTCAAATTATTTTTCTCTTTTTTTTTAAAGAAGAAAGGGTCATTTCATTTATGCAAAGAGTGACTCTGCAAATGATTCTTTATTTCTTGCTCTTATTTGCATCGGAGCATAAACAGTGCCATTAACTTTAAAAAGGACAGTCATGGTCAAATTAAGTGTGGGTTTTTTAGAATGAGGCCTAGTTTCAAATTTTTATCATGGTTTTAATCCATACAACTGAACACAAGTAGTGTATTATACCTCAAATACAGGACAATTCCAGAATGGTTTTAAGAATAAACTCTTACCCTTTTTATTTAAACCACCAGGGCGATGGTATATGTCAACATGTGTTTGATTTGGGTAGATTTTCTGCTCTGGACCACCTCATGTTCTTTCTTAAGAGCCAAGAGTGAGTGATCTCATGTTATGGCTTTCCAAATGGTGCTAATGAAGGATTTCTTGCCAGGTGCTCAGCGTGCTCCACTCCTAGTGCTTTCAGTTGTGGTTGAGGGCACACTGCATTCTCTGGGTCACAGCCCTGTTGTTTATGAGTTCAAGGTAGCATTGCCAAAAGAAATAGGGCGATAGAAAATAAACAGTACTCTTTTAGTTTGAGGATCCCCTGAATTAGCCGGGTTTTCTATTTTTTTTTTTTATTTTTTTTAACTTGGGAATATCAAAGTCTACATCTGGAAAATATCAGCGTGACATATAAATACCGTCCGCTGATTTCACAGAGCGGTCTTCGTATAAAACTTGTGGGAAATCAGTTTTATGTTAAAGGAATAAGGATCTAAAGTCTCCTACTGACTTAAGAGCTCTCTGGAGCAGTAACTAACTCTGCTTTCCTTCTTGTAACACGACACGACCTCTGTTTCCAAACTCGGCATTGTGGCCAATTAATTATTGTGGAGTTTCCTGATAAAGCCTCAAATAGGCTAATACTTGGATATAATACTGTGCATGGTTATTACTGACAGTATCCTCCATTCCTGAAAGCCACAGTATGTGCCTTTCAATTTTTTTTTTTTTTAAAGAAAAAAAAAGATCAGAAATGTGAAATTTTTTCATTCAATTGTGCATGTGAAGCATCAGGGAATGAAGAGAGGGGCGTATTTTCAGCTTTAAATTTTTCAGCAAGATAACAACTTGCAGGGAGTGTAACCACAAGAGAAAAATCTTTCCTCTTATCCCCTGGGGATCTAGTCTGCAGCGGGGGAACAGAGTCCCTTGTAGGGCAGAGATGGGTAAGCGAGTGGAGAGCTAAAGGTGTTCCGGTATTCCTGGTCAGGTGTGCCACAGCCCAGTGCTTGGGAAATGCTGTGCCTTAGCCAGCAGGAGCTGGTTTGCCTTTTCCCTTTGTGTGTAAATGGCAGCCTTGCTTTATTTCATACCATTCAGTTTCTAGAGCAGAAGAATGTTAGGAAGTGCAGGGCTGCTTGGGATTCTCTTGTTTTGGCTGAGATGCAGAACGGCAAAATCCTTGGACAAGAGAATTGATGATGCTTCTGAAAAATAAGGGTGCCAATCCTCCATCTCCAGTGGTTAAGGACAGACATCCACACAATTGCTACAGAGAAACCAACACTCTATATTCAAAATCCAAAAACATGTCTGTGTGCTTACTGTTTACTTTAGCACAGTCACTACTGGCTATATTATACCTACCCTACAGGAACGTGCAAATTCATATGCTCACAAACAGATCTAAGCTGTTTCCTTGCAGCTTCATTGAGGAATTTGCTAAGATAGTTCTTTCCATGACTTCCAGTGTTTCAGATTCAAAGCTTCTTCACCCAGTTGCCTGTGGAGTCATGTTTGGTGCTGCAAAGAAAGCTGTTGGAATTTCCAGCCTTGCTTAGCCCAAGCCAGAGTGACAGTGCTCTGCAGTTCAGTTTAGGCTTCTCTGAGCCTTGGCTGCTGCAGCCCTTCTGAATAAGTCCTGGTTAAACTGTCCTGAAGGGAGAAAAAATGTGGTTTATTTGTTGTAATGATACCTTAATACTATCTTCTTAAGTCTATACTGTGCTTCTCTAAGGAGGTTTGTCCCATTCCCCCAGGTCATTCCTATTTTGTACAGCTCCAAGATGTGCTAGCCAAAGGATTGATCCAGCTTCTTGGATATCAAGCTGTGCTTAGGTGAGTATGATAACAGCTTTGTGAATGTCCCAGTAAAATATGAAGACTAAGTTCACATTAAATGCTCAGACCAAAATGTAACTGTGTATTGAATACGACAGAACGGCCACACTGCAGAATTCTCACAGAGCACAGGGACAATCTGCAGTGGCAGATGGATGAGTTGTAATAAATTTCCAACGAGGGAGTATAAAATCAGTTCAGCTGGGGCAACAAAGACAGCAGCAAGTAGACAACACTGTAAAATTCAAAGTTTAAAAATCAGAAAAATGAAAGAATATTTGTAGTGGCTCCCTGTCACTGCATTACCAGAACAGCTGTTAAATTCCATTTTCATGTCACTGAGTAGTAAGCTTCACGCAATAAAGGAGTTACAGCAGAAGTGGCTGATCTCTGTCAGTACCTCTGAGCAAGGTAAACGATTAAAGTTACCTTGTGATTAAAGTGATGAGATTTCTTTCCCCTTTTTTTTTTAATTTTTATTTTTATTAGATCTTACCAAAAAGACTTAGTAAAACCTGCTCCCTCCAAACTAGATTTTACTGCACTGTTTCTTGAATCTTGAAGTCTGCTTTGGAAAGAAAATAGGTTGCCAAATGAAGGTAAACAAGTTATCCTTGAGATGCCACTTTTTCAGAATAACCTCTGCATTTTTAAAAATTATTTTAAACTTGTAATTAAAATACATTTCTGGACTTGCGCTCTGAGGCTAGCGTGGAAGAACTTGGATGAGCAAGCAGGGGTGTCTATCAGCTGTGACCTCAGTGATATTGCAACATTCCTGCTGTAAAATCCAGATGCTATCCTAGGTGATAAATGCATCTGAGTGGTAGGAAAATATTCAACTTGTCTGGGGAAGAGCAGCTTAGCCAAAGTGTTGAGTAACTAAATGGGGCAAACCCTGACTTTTGGAAATCAGGACGAGGAGAAGATGCAAAGGGATCATCTCCTTTCAGAGGAGATTTTCAGAAAACCAGAGAAATTAATTGGGATCTAATCTAAAAATGTCCAGGTTTTAATGACTACGAAGTATGAGCATTTTTGTTCCTGACATTTTGAGTGGCGAGCACATCAGCTAGACCTGCCAATTCATGACACCATTTCACTGGAGCTCAGAACAGCGTGTAGAGATGCATTTTCTCAGCCATCTTGTTGCAACATGAGAAGCTCAGAGCTGCTAGGACTTGATCCAGTCCAAGAGCTACCCTGAGAGGGAGAGCACTGCTGTGGAGCTGGAGGGAGACTGGGTTGAGACTGGCCGATGTTACAAGTTCTGGGTATGTTTGCCCGCGAAAACTTAAAGATTCACTGAAGTCTTCCCCCGGAGACTTTCAGTTTAAAATAGTGTTTTATGATCATTCATCTTTGAGATGAACGATAGTATTTCTGGGAATTTCGTGGTCTATTGGAAACCACTCCCAAGTTAGTATGTGTGTTGTTCTGCTGCAGTACCATTTATATTTAAGCTCTGCTGAAAAAAACACAAAGTATAAACCCAGTGTTTTTATAAAGCACTGTTTAGGATGCAGAAGTACAATGTTGATGTGTCAAATACCCAATATTTTCACACATCTGGGGAATATCTGTATATTTTATCATCTTCTAGGGGATACAGCCGAGTCCCCATAGACGTCTGTCTTCCCAAAACGGGGTTGAGGTGGAATATAGGCGCCTTCTTCAGAACCCTGTAGATGGTTATACCTGCATCTTTTAGTTTCCTCCTCTCACAGGTTTGTCGCTCAGACAGGAGGCATTGGCTGCTCTGGACTAGAGCCGTTTCTTGTGACCATCATTTCTGGAACAAGTTTGTTTGATTAGCCAGATAAAGTAGCACTGCTTCTCCTCCAGGTTACGAAACTAGACAGATAACATGTGGAGTAACTTCAGGGCATGCCTCCAAAGGACCTTGGCTGCATCAAGTGCAGGACATTACTGATGTGTCCTGGAATTTGATTTAGGGCAGCTTCTGGGAGATTTTACCAAAGCTGATGTCTGAAAGCTGAGCCTCTGTACAAGGACTATGCCCCTCATGTGCTGTTCTCCTCAGACCAGTCACCTCTGCCTTCCTCTGCTGCACCTCCTGTTCCTCTTGTCCTCCTCAGTTTGGGACAGTCTTCTCTGCTTTCTCAACACAACTTATTCTTCCATGGTCACAGCCTGCAGAGAGTCCTGGCACAGCCCTCCTGCTTGTGCCTTGTCCTCAGTGACAGTGTTGGAGGAGAGATGTTCTGAAAGCGTTCTGAAAGGAGATGGATCCATCTGCATCTCCTTATAGTGTTTTCCAAAGGTCTCAGTCTTTATACCATCACTTCCTAGGAATTCCTTTCCTTTGAATGGATTTTATTATGCAGCCCATGTGTGGGGAGGTTTTCTGAAGGCTCTTTCCTGGAACTCATCCTGGCTACACAAGAAGCCAGTTTCATAGTTTGCTGGTTGTTTTGGATCCACTCTGATGGGTCTAATTCTTTCCATGACTGTGGAAGAAGCTTTGACAATTAACTTGGCAAAAAGTGTTGTAAAGTCTTGTTTTATGTATTAAGAACTTAATTCAGTAAAGTATATGCTTACTTTTGACTGTGTTTTAAAATTAATATATACTTGATGCTTTGATGAAGAAATCATAGAATCACAGAATATTCTGAGTTGGAAGGGACCCATCAGGATCATCAATTCCTACCCTTAGCCCTGCACAGGACACCCCAAGAATCACACCATGTGCCTGAGAGCATTGTCCAAACACTTCTTGAACTCAGACAGGCTTGGCAAGGTCCATGAAAGCACATGTTGGCTATGGTTAGCTTTATTTCCCTCATCTATTTCCCAGGCTTATGTGGGCACAGTTTTGTTGCCCGTGTCCCTGAGCTGAGGGACGTTCTCCATGCACATCAAGCCATCCATCCCCTGCCTTCCTACACATCAGTAGCCACAGAAAGACAGCTTGGGTATCAGAGGTGCTGAGAGTGAAAGGGGGAGAGCCCCAAAATGCTGGGATGTCAGAGGTACAGCTGCTACCAGTGAGAGTTTGAGTAATCTGTTTTTATTTATGGAATAATTGAGAGGTGGGGAAACATGATTCTTGGCTCTGTGGCTGAGGAAGGAGAAAGCTAGCCTGTGATTAATACAAATGAATCAGGAGTTCTTCAGATTTAAAATATTATCAGACCCCAGTTTTTGGCACTTAATAAACTCTGTAAAGGAGATTATGATAGTTATTACCGCAACGATTAGTTTCATACTTCTGGCTGGATCAGGCCTGCAGCTGTGATCTGTGTATTCTGGAAGTTTGAATTCAATTCCACCGAGGGGAAATGCTCTTCTGAACCATTTAGTTTCTTTTCAACAGCAAAGCTGTTGTGTGGAGAAACACATGTTGCCTATTTTTCCACTGTATTCTGCTTTTACTACTATAATTGTTTACTATATACTTGTTCATTGCTCATTGTTTACCATGAGCTGTTCAGCCTGCAGCTATGTAAGTGGTATCAAAAATAGACAGAATTTTACCTACTTTCTCCTTAGCTTGTCCCTTACTCTTCCCATCCCTTCATCTTCAATAAATCTCTTTCTGGTATTGCAAACAGATAGGAAAAGGGGACTGATGCTCAGACAACTCTGTTTCCTACAAATGGAATTGCACTTTCCAGTTCTGAGAAAGAGTTGGTAGGTTGATATCTTCAAGCAGTTGCTGATTTTGCTATTCTCAACATCATCATTGTCTTACAAGTTTGTAATTTTCATCCTTAAAAAATTTTACTAGATGAATGTATTCAGTTATTATTCATCCATTTTCTTATTTTGGGCTAAGTTTGTATATACCATCCGATTTTATAATAATGTAGGTTCTTTCTGAATGTGCTAAACTGAACTGGACAAGGACTGGAAAAGCTTAATCTGAACTAAATGTTTATCTGCAGACTTGCATTGGGAAAAATAGAATGTATAAATTATATCTGCTGAACTTACAGGTTTTTTGGTCTAAGTTTGTAAAGGGGAACTACAAAAAGCAATTGCTCAGAAGCATCTGCCATGGTATAAAATGGCCAGATGGAGGATCACCACATTTAATAACTGGATCTTGGCAAAGGAGATGGTGTGAAAGCTTCTCACCTGTTACTGTGCAAATTTGGTTGGCTTTGCTTAAATTTCCCTTCATCAGCCTCTGAAGTTCATCTGTGGGTTGTTTAAGCTGCAGGGCAGCAGAGAAGAAATGCTCACCCGACCTGCTATTGCAGGTCAGGAGGTGCTGGGCTGGAGACCAGCTTGGGGCAATATCCTCAATTGTTTTGTCTACGTAAAACACCTGAGATACTTGCCTGATTTTGTTGTCGTTGTTTGGTTTTGTTTGATTATTTATTTGTTTTTACTGCTGTTGGTTTTTTGTTGGTTTTGTTTTCGTTAATCGTTGACTACAGAAGTACATTTTAATTGTAACAACACTTGTGTAATGTATGTATCCATACAAAGCTATCAGGTATTTAGTTCTTTTAAATTGCTGAAAATACCTTTCAGTAACTTCTGGTCTTAGGTACTGTGTATATTGTTTTACAACCATTCGTGATTAAAATGAGAGCTGTATCTGTTTGATGTAGTGGATGGATGAAAGATTTGTTCATGGCAAGTAATAAGAATGAGAGTATGAATTTTACAGATCAAATATTGGGGGATTATAATAGAGTTAAAATGTAATTTTGAATGTTCATAACTAGTCTGAGATGATGCCATTTGTCTCAGCTGGAGCAGATGGTTTGGATAGATCACCATTTAAAAACTGAATTCACAAGATATTTATCAAGCCCTTGAAGAATCCAGTAATTCTTTCCACTGGTACTTCTGCAATGTCCCAGGAGAAAAATTCTGCATCCATCAAACTGCAGCTCCATGGAAAAATTAAAAGATAAAAAGTGACTTGCTGTTAACATGTCTAATAGCTAAACATTTTTGATTTTATACTGTACTCCTTTTGGTAAAGTAAGAATCTTTTCTTTTTAAAAAATGTGGGAATGGAAAAGAAGTGAAAGCAAATTCTCAGCTTTAACAATGAGGCTTTATGATGCAGATTAAGAACCCATGCTCTCAAAAATCAGATCATTGCCTCATAAAAAGATAATGGGAAATATCTTCTCTTATTTCAAAAAAGCAAGCCATTATGCAGAATGTTCTTTTTCACCTTGTTGTTAAAGCACATTTTTCACTAAGTGCTAAAAATTTTTCTATAGCTATTCAGCAGTTCCCTAAATCCCTAATCCTGCAGATATTTTGTACATATTTGACCTCAGGCATATAAGGAACAACTTTTAATAGCTTGAAGATTAGCCAGTTGGCAAACACTTTTACCAGGGTTTTTTTTTTTTCCCCTGGGGTTTTTAATTGAAAAGTAGGAAAGACTTCAGTTAAAAAAATGACTTCCTGAAGAAGATGGGGAATCATGGTTTCAACAGGACTGCAGGAGTCAAGTGCTGCACGTGAGCCATTTCATTCAAGCCTTGAAGACTTAGGGATGCCTTTGGAATCTTTATATCCTCTCAGAAGTGTCTGTTCTTGAGCCTTTCACTTCATGTACCTTATTAAAATGCTGGAGTGCCTCGCTCATCCCTTTACGAAGAGTTTTTTTACACAAAGTAATTGTGCCACGTGCAAAATAAAAGCTGGGGCTGATGTTTAGGGTAGGCTGCGGGTAGCAGCATTTCCCTGCATTGCATATCCTGACCACCTTGTTTTGCTCTTGTGGGATTTTATCTTTTTTTTTCCTTTAACATACACATAAATCCTCTATTTTCTTATCTGTATGTGCTGAATTGAGAGGGATTGGTTTCGTTTCACTGCTTGAATTTTAATTCAGGTGTGAGTCCTTACTTTAAAATATTGTTTAGACTGGGGAATAAAAGGTTTTGCAGCCGGTTTTAATTTTCCATCTTCACTTAATTGGTCATTTTGACCTTCATTTTCCTAAGTCCTTATGCAAACTGTGCAACGAGAAAAAAACACCCAGTAATTTGAAGCTTTCAAAGCAATTCTATGTAAAGATTTTGTTGGTACCTTGAAAATGCCAAATAATTTCTTCTTGCTTTCTCAACGAGCCTTTCAAAACGATATACTACATTTGTTCCACTACTTCAAGTTTTTCCCTAGGGCAAGTTTCCACTAATTTAAGTGGCAATTTTTCTTGAGAATATAGTTACAATTCTATATTTTGTTATTTTAAGTAATTATAGTGATTTGAAATCTTGTTCTTTTTTGGTTGTTCCTGTGAAATTTATTGGTAGCTACGTTCTGTAACTCATTCAAAGACCTTTGTTCCTTGGTTGCAGAGGTTTTATGACCACACTGTTATTCTTTGAGAGAGGTACTATTTTAATCTCTTTACTGCTGTCTAGACTTCCAGTCTGTAGTAATAAATATATTCTGTCAATATTCCACGTACAGCTTGATGTTTCTTTCTTTAACCTGCTTCTGACTTGATTTAAGGTTATTATTATTACATCATGCAAGATAAACTAGCTCTATAAATGAAGTTCTCAGTCTTTATTTGAAAATATCCTGTGTGTAAAGAGGTGTGCAAGATTGCAACAAAGTTCTGTTCTGTAATGCCAGGTAATTAGGAATAGGACACAAAGGCTATTTGAGTTACTGACTTGGCTCCTTGGGTTTTTGTATTACTGCTGATACTGGAAATGAACTTTAGTACAGCAACGAACAGGAATTAAAAAAAAAAAATCTAGATTCAGTTGTTTTCCTTGATAAAGGGAATTGAACCAACAGCTTTCCTGGAAAAAGTTCAAGGAAAGTTAGTTTTTCTATAAAGTTGAGCTCCATTTTGAGGGAAAAAAAAATTGATGTAACAAAGAAGCATAAATTAGAGTTTAGTGGCTAAGGTACCACCTGGTAGTGGGAGATGTGGGCACAGTCACTGCTTTAAACATTTCTGTACTGCCCTCAATTTAGAATTTTCTCTCTGAAAGTCTCCACTGTCAATAAACCTGTGTCACCATCTAACTTTCCAGCCCTACCAGGAATTTCCCAGATTCTTTGAATTGTTACAGTTTTGTAAGATTCACAGTAATTTATGGTTTGGGGTTGAATGTTACAAATAGTTTTCTTCAGAGTGTGTGTTGGAAGGAGCAAATTAAGATGTGCAATATAATATACTTCTAATACACAATGATCAAAGTACTTGTGTTACCATACAGAAGATATTAGAATTTCTTGTATTATTCACCCACTGCATTTTTTATAGTATGACAATTTTGTGAATTGTTGTGCACAGTCGAATTTCTGTGTTAATATCCTTACGGCTATGGTTACATTTCAGCCAAACAATTCTCTTAAAAAAAGGAAATATATAATTTTCATAATTAAAATGTACCGATTTACTGTTAAAAACTGGGAAGAAAGCCAACCAAAACCTTTTAGTGACTTTAAATTATATTCTTAATTGTTAGGATGTTACCCAGTAGCTTTATTTTGCTCTTAGTGCAGAATTGGGATGGGGACAGGCAGGAAGAGAAGACACCAGCTAGGAGTTTGAATGATTTGTCCAGATCTCAAATCAAAAGGGTCTGAAATAAGAAAGACATATGGAAAGAGGAATTGATGGGGGAAGAAAAAAAGGAAAAGACGAAAGAGGAGATCAAGCTCTAAAGACAAGTGGTGCCAAACCTCCCATACAGGGCTTTTTCTGCTGTCCAAGGCATCAAAGGTGTCAAACAGGGGAAAACGTAAAGTCTCTAAAACTTGCACAGAATGAAACATCTTGAAGAAGAAAGACGAGAGGATGCAGTTCCAGGAGTGCCACAGAAATCCTTGTTGAATCATTAATCAACTCGACGGCAAAGGGAAGAGTAGTAGGAAGTCGTGAAAAACCCACGAGAGACCAGCGCTTTAGAACAGTGAGGAGCTACGTTCTGACTGCGGCTTCAAGGAGCCACTGTATTTTGAAAAGAGTTAAAAAAAATAGTTATTGCAATGTGCAAAAATTTAAATATGAATCATAGCTCAAAGCAGGCAAAGCACTTCCCTTACTGTGTGGAGAAAAGGGAGGGACTGAGGGAGAAATGAGAATGAGGCTTCGGGAATTACTTAGGAAACCTGGCATACGCTATTTCCAGCAGTCATGTAGGGGATGTTCACGGGAATAATGGCAGGAGTGATCCACTGACAACAGGAAAGGGAGATTTGGAACTTCCTTGGTCTGAGAAAGGAAACAGCTGGTCACAGACTTTCCACAGAGTCCCCACAGCTTCTGTCCTCAGTCTTTTTAGATTTTCTTTTATTGTTTTCTAATTGGAATTTCACTTGCAGTTACCTGGCTGCAGGATATGGTCTACACTGAAGGAGTTTCAGCAGACACAAACACATAAAAATACTAATAACTGGAGAACATTCAATACAATTTCATTTCAAACACTTTGCATCATAATGTAGTTAATGCATTGGGAACACAGAGATTTTGGTTGGAGACTTTAATGCTGGCTTGAACGCCTAATATGCCATGAGACTGCTCTATATAATTTAGCATGAACTCTGTAAAAATGTCTTTAATGAAGCAAGAAGGTGGACTGTTAAAAAAATGGTTTCCAAAGTCAGATCCCAGTTGTTGAAAAGATCTTCTAAGGTTGCAGAAATAGGGAAACTAATCTGGAGCTGGGTACTTAGGTCTTCTGCTTGTTTGTTTTGTTTTGTTTTGTTTTCCAAATTACTTAGGGTTTGCCGGTTTGGATCTAAATTGTTTACAGTTCACTGAAGCTGTGTAATAACTTACAGTTTAAGCCGGTGTACTTATTTTGCAGTTTCAAATCTCTGTATTATTGAAAGTTGCACAGTTTTGTGACAACTGTGGCACAGTTTCTTTTCAGAGAACAACTTCATCTTTGTTTGGGAAAGGTGGGCACTGTATTATATGACATGACTTTTCAGGCATCAAGGGAAGATGTTTCCCTAAAGTTTTAAAGGCTAAAAGAAATATTTCTGGGATTGAATATGAGATTAATACTTTGCTTCAGATAAGGGATGAGAAACTGCTGTGGAAGTGAGATGTAATCTGATTTGTAATCTGTACCTAGACAGGAAAATTGTCCAGAGATTAAAAGAATTAAATGCCAAGGGGAGGAGGGAACCATGGAATCATCAGGACTGGAAGAGACCTTTAAGATCATCAAGTCCAACCATCAACCTAGTGCTATCACTGTAACCCCTAAACCATATCACCCAGAATGAGAAATGCTGAATGATATTGCTAGAAAGCTGATGTATATAATACTCCATGTTGATCTAAGGACAGTGCTCTCAGTTGTTGAATTCACTCCACAGTTTATAAGTAGCTCTGTTTGCTATAAAACTGTGTAGATGTTGGGGCCCATTCCAGAAAATAGTGCAGCACCTCCTAAAGATGCCTGTGCTGGTCCCTGCTTAGCTGTTGATGGACTTCATGGAGCATATATTAGCCTTGTGGTTGCCATCCCTTCATTGTCCTTCTGTTACAGGAGGTGGCATCTGTGCAAAACAAATGGCTCTGTCATCATCCTTCTCCCAGAGACATTGTAAAGTGGTAAAACTACACCTGTTCCATTCCCAGACTAGCATTTGCAGGTGGAAGCTGAGTCTGTTGCTTAAAAGACTTGTTAACATGACCAAAATGTGGCAAGTAAACCCCTTATCTTTTGTGATCTTCGCGCCGAGTGTTGTGAAGTAAGTTGTCCAGAAGGACTAAGCTGCTCTGATCAGATGCTGCTTCTGGTTGGGGTTCTCAAACCTCTTCGATTTTCTGGCACACACAGCTTGTGTGTAAAATAAAATGACGACCAGTCGTGTTTGGATCAGGCAGTTCTTTTTTACAACCCAAACAGAGCCAACAAGTCCTTGTTGAGACAGAACAGTAAACAACTTGGTTGTTTTCCATTGTCCTTACTCACCCTGCCAATGCTGTAGTGGTTGGCAGAGGCAATGTTAATAGCAGCAGGAGTGTACTTGGGATATGTTAGAGGCAAAAAAAGAAGGAGTACCTGGTGCTGTGGTGGTTTCAGGCAGTGTAATCACAGACAATCTGAACTGTTTACCCAGTAAAACAATGGTGTGAGGTAAAAAGGCTTTCTGCACACAGAGTAGTTTCATCTAATTAGCATGGCTTACAAAACAAGAGCAGAGATGTGGTAACCCATGTTTTGTCATGTGTCAGTACCAAGGTTATGTATTCATTACTCCTGGAGAGCTTTGTCTGAGAGCTGCCAGCACACATTGATTGTCTGTGGCTACATTTTCAGGGATGTGATAGTTAGCTGGCTTTCTTAGAATTGCTTACTCTATTTTTTTTGAGTAGTGATGAAGTCAAAATAATGGTTTGAATATTTTTATATGGTGTATGACCTATTGTTTGTTCCTGTGATTTTTACATGGCTTGAATTATATTTCATTGCTGTGTGGGTTTTATATTAATATTTTGGAATGATTATGTGATGCTACTACAGTGATTGAAGATTCAGTCAGTGGCTTTTTTCCATAATCATCATAGCAGTCCATCTTATTTCTGCCATTTTGAAATGTGATTAAAACTATGTTATTCACTTATTGTTTCAAGTAAATACAGACACAAAGTTTACCGTGATGAAAGGAACCATTCACCAACTGAATCAAAAGGATGATGCCTTTTGGATCTGAGGAATTAGGCCAAACCCCACCTGACCCTGGTCCTAGTCTCACTGTGAATGCATGACAGATGGGGACAATGCAACAGGGACAACAACAATACTGCTTTGACCATGGGTCTACTTCGAAGTGATAAAACAAACTGCATTCTCCTACTCCAAGCAAACTGAGCTCTGCTTGCTCTTGACCCCACCATGGGATTTATGTCACGGCAGGCAGGACAGACAAGGACCAAGGGGTTGTTCCTTGCCTTTGATGTATTTTTACTCAGTAGGAAAGAAACGATTTCTCAGCTGAGGCTGCAATGGGGAACTGCTCCTGAACCATTGCTCCAGGTCCATATTATTATTTGCATTTTGGAAGTTTGCTTTGCAACCACAGGCTTGGGAAATGTTTTTTTTTCTTTAATGCTGTCACTTGTACAAAAGTCTCCAGGACATTGTCCCTTTTGCACACAATCCCTATTCTTTGTTTCTACTAAAAATATGTAGTTATTAGTTTGATTACCCTCACTGTTAGCAAAAAATAAATTGAGAAGATTAATTATTCTTTCTCTTTGTGAAATTATAGTCTACCCCCCCTTTTTTAAAAAAAATGCATATCAATACTCCTGCTCTATGTCCCACCTAAATTTTTTTCTATATCTGCTTTTGTCTCATACTGAGTCCTTTCTGGGAATAGAAAAATATCTTCTTGATTAGATTAGCATATTAGTCCAGCACTGAAAGCTAGGAGAGATTACATCTATCAAGTCAAGAAAGAAAAACTCAGTCCCACAACAGACCACTGAAATGCAGTTGCTGATATCGTGTTTGAAAACATTCTGTAGATGTTGATATCTTCATTGAAAATATTTTCTCCAGGTGAAATGATGCTGTAAGTACAGAATACTGTATGAAATTAGTTTTCATTAGCAAGCATCCTGGCATTTACCCAGCTGTGCTCAAAGCTGTTAGAACATGCTACAGAAATGCACTCTGTCCAGAACTGATTAAAAGAATGAACCCGAGGTGGCTTCTCTTGATGACAGTCCTGCTTTTAACACAAAATGACTGATGTCTGTCATTAAATGATACACAAGAAGCTAAGAAAAAGAAGCTTTAACCAGTCAGCCTGGGACATGTGCATTTTTGGGCTAGCAAAGGATTTCTATCTTCTTGTGGTTTTGTTTTTACTTTCCTTGTTGTGTTCCGTGTTATTCATGAAACACTGGTTTAAATTGTCCGTTCCTGCAGAGAATTCCTGGATGCAGAATAGTGTGAATAGCCAAGAAATCTGTAATTGTTCATCCTGCATAGTGTCTGGATTTAATTCCTTGTTAAGGTCTGTCCAAATTGAAATGTTTGGCTGGAAGTTGGTAGTTATGAGGGAGAAGTCTGTGGATTGAGAGTGGCCAGCAGTGCAGTATAATGCTGTAGGCATCCTGTCAGAGGAACAGTACTGGTCCTAGTAGTACTGGGAGCTGGGAGCCACAGAATAGTGCTAGTTCAGGTCCTGCTCTGGATCCTCCGGGGTAGATTTACCCTTCTCTTCAAGCTGCTATCCTTGCAGGCACTTCAGGTGTATTCAGCTAGGCTGTGTCCAATTCTCTGGCCAATGCAGTGGTCAGCAGCAGTTTGCTGTACTCACTTGTGACAAGTCACCTCCAGAATTTGGAGAAGCAGCTCTGAGGAAGGGCTGGGTGGTGCAGTGCAGCAGATTCCATCAGCGGGACAACTGGTGCCCACCGACCCCAGAGAAACTTGGACACAGCGGTGCAAGAAGATTAGCACACAAAGCTTGCTCCCTTTCTTCTGTCAGAATTGTGTTTGGGGGGAAGCCTGCTGGGTGCTGGAGCTCTCTTTCCATCACAGTTAAAAAAACCCCAAAATTAATAACTACTAAGTGTGAGTAAGAGCCAGATGTGCTGACTGGCTGGCGAGTGCTGGTTTTGTCCCTATTGCATTGTCCCTATCTGCGGGGCAGCTGGCCTTTGTAGTGTGCCTCGCTACAGCTGAGGGTGGAATTTTTCTGTTAAAGGGAGACATAACACAATTTAGAGACATCTTTTCTTTATTAGTGCATCAGTAATGATGTGTGTGCTCAAACTGAAATAAGGAAAAATGAAGCAGAGGATGGGCAACACTACCCCAGAGTTATCTGCAACCTTTAACTGCCAGGGAATGGTAATGCAGAAGGTGGCCTTTTATTATAATAATAAATTTATTGTATAATTCTGACTGAATTAGGAAGTGTACCGAGAAGCCTCAGGTTTTTAATTAATTGTTTTAATTTTAATGCACTTCCTAAATGCATTTATTACCTTTTTTTATTGCTTTCTCAGGTGCCTTAATCACCTCAATTACTGAGGAACCAGCTCCAAGCAAACTTCAGAAATATCCTTGCGGCAACTTTTCACAACTGTTTGGCTTCTATCTGCAGATGTCTAAACAGATGCTGCAGAACAGCCTTTTATAGGGTTATATACCTTTACTTACTGTTTCTTTTATAGGGATATATACCTTTACTTGCTGTTTCTTTCTAGTACTATCTACACTTCCTAGACAGTGCAGTCCTTGTAATATAAAGGCTGATGATGGACTATTGAAATTTTTGTCTGGGTTCTCTCTGGCAACATTTGCATGGTGTTAAACTGCTTGTTTTTCCTGTTCTTCTTTAAGGATACTTAATAAGGACTAATGCTATTTCATGACTTGGTTTCACCATCAAGTATTGCCAGTGCTGATCTGCTTAGTTTCTGTTCCATTAAGTGACTTATACGCTGCCTACTCTTGTTAACTGAAAGTCAAGTGACTTTTAAGGATGGTTGGAATAAATCAAGTGGAAATGTGACCTTGAATTCCTTTTCTTTCTATAACCACTACTCTATGTTGTTTGCTGAGGTTTTGTTTTAGGTGATCTGGTACCTTAAAATCCATAGTATTAAAGAAAAAGAAGAAGCACAAACTCCTAAGCATGGTTTCTTTTACATTATTAAGCCATTGATCAAGTTTTTAATGTGTTACTATGTCAAACTTGTCTTTTTCACATTAAAAGAAAGCACAAAGAACAATAATTTTGAAAATAGTGATTTAAAAAAAAAAGATTTAAACTTTCTAAATAATTTAAAGTGTCACTGTAATAACATGATATTTTACATAAAATACTGAAATTCTATGGATAAAACACTTTCAGCACCGTATGATTAAATTTCTTTCATTTGTCCACTAATGGCTAAAATTTAAATAGCCTATTTATATTCTTTTTTTTTTTTTGGAATACCCTTTTTTTAAAGTCCTTTTTAAAAGAGGTATTTGTCTTAGATAACTTATCATCAAGTATGTTTGCAAATTACATACTGAAATACCCATCCAGATGCCCTGAAAGGTAGGTGCTATACGTTTATACAGTGCATGTATACAGCTAAATATATATTTATAGGTGCTATAGCACAAACCACTGAACTATTCAATTCTGAGTGAAACCACAGATCACGAGGTGAATACGGGCAGTGAATGCAGAAAAGGACTGAACCTGCTTTTATGGTTTACATAACACAAATAATATCTAGTGTTGACAGATGGAATAGAGTGCTCAGGACTCGGTAACAAGGAACAAGAGCACAGCAGAAAAGAGAACACTGAGTGCAGAGGGCATAACTCTGCAGCAGACGCACGGTGTTTGGAAGATGAGCAATATAACAAACTAATTATGTTTCAGTACAAACAGTGCCTGAGCAGGAGGAGTGCTTTGAGCCCAGCTCTGGGTACGTGTGGCTCACACAGCCCAACTTACATCACACTTCTTCAGTGAGTAACTGAGCCCCCTACCACGGAGCTGTTTAACTCTGACCATCTCTGCGTGTGCCTACTGCACTCATGCAGTCCCAGAAACACACACTCCATTCAAAGCTGCAGACAGTGTGCTATTTTTGCATTTATTTACACGCAATTAAAAATCCAGTGGCATTCACAGTTTGTAATGTAGATGCTTGTCACCTTCTTAACATTTAAAAAATGGAAATTCTAGATTTGTTTTTGTCAGCTAATAGGACTAGAATTTATCACTGAGTACAAATAGATGAAACTGAAAATTTTAGATCAACCCCAAACATTAAAATGTTATTTCTGCAAAATAACACAATTGTTTTACCCCTTTATCTCTTCTTAGAATAATTCGGAAAGTTTCACTGGATTGGAAAATGACCTTTATTTTTTTTTGTAGGGGGTATATATCTGTTAGGAGGCATTGAAACAAAGCTAAAAGGCTGCAAAGAAATTGGCTGTGTAAATTCTTGCATTAGGGTCACGGTGGTACCCCTTGCTTCGGTGCCTGAAAATAAGCGAGAACTCACTGTGCGAAACACTTGGTTGTAAGCCAGAAGGTTCTTTTGGATTTGTATATATTTCATGTTCTCTCCATGTACTTCATGTGACACACGTTGAGGAAAGGATGGAAGAGACTGTACCACCACTGTATTCTTGAGAAATCTCTATTTCTCGTGGCCTTGCCTAATAGCTTGCTACAGAAAAGCTTATTTTTAAACAACTATCCCTATGTTGCCTTTAAGACCAACAGATAGAGTGACGCTTCAACCAGGTGATAGTGCATTTTGTGTGCTAAAGTAATTAAAAACAGACAGAAGCCATTTTTAAAACAAATAAATCCTACATCTGGGCCCCTGTACTTCCCTCTGTGGGAGAAATTAAACAATGATGTATTCATGGGGGAATACAGAGATTTAATGGAGCTATCTGCCCTTTTCAGATTGCTGCCATTCTCCACAGGAATTCCAGGGCTCCTCCAACTGTGATTTTTTCTGGGTGCCCTTTTAAAGCTTTTAACCAAGATAACTAGAATAACCCATTGGCTCTTAGGTTTTTGTAATAAAACATGTGAGAATGGGGGCCATGCTGTTTAAAGCAAGTAAGTAAGGAGAAAAGAAAATTAAAAGAAAAAAATGCAAAAAATTCACACTGTGAATCTCGCAGGATTCTTTCTTTTGTCGTTGAAATTTTGGTTTTGCTCAACAGTTTTAAATAGTTGCTTGATTTCCAGGCTTCAAAATCACAGAGAGTAGTCCGTAAGATTTCTTGCATTTTCTATGTGGGAAATAATTACTTGCATATACACATTTCCAGTGGCCTCATATTTGTGGGTTGTCAGCATCTCTTCTAAGGACTGAATGACTTCATGTCCAAATTTTTTGAGTATCCTCCAGTCTGGAGTGTATTGAGTTTTTTTAATGTGCCTATGTGTGACTAAGTAGGGTATCTGTTGACATGTGTGAATGTGGTACTTAGGAATTTCCATTAAACTCAGCAGGAGTTAGCAGTTCGGGAAACAAATTATAACTGTTCGTGCAGAGCACTCAAAAATTCAGATACCCCAGGAATAGGAGCTACTGAGCATTGGTGAAGCTACGAAGTTCCCGAGTCGCTAAAAGCAGGAAATATTAGAAATGTTGTAAAGGACGAGGGGATTGAAGGCGCTCTCGTAAGCTTGCGGACCACAGCAAGGCGGGCGGGAGCGCCAATCTGCACGAGGGCAGGAAGGCCCTGCAGAGGGGCTGAGGGAGCTGGGGGAGATCAGCCTGGAGAAGAGGAGGCTCAGGGGAGACCTCATCACTCTGAACAACTACCCGAAAAGGGGATGTAGCAAGGTAGGGGTCGGCCTCTTCTCCCAAGTAACGAGCGACAGGACGAGGAAATGGCCTCAAGTTGTGCCAGAGGAGGTTCAGACTGGATGTTAGGAACAATTTCTTCACCAAAAGGGTTGTCAAGCACTGGAACAGGCTGCCTAAGGAAGTGGTTTTGTCACCATCCCGGGACGTTTTTGTAAGATGTGTAGAACTGGCAGTTGGGACGTGCTTTAGGGGTGGATGTGGCAGTACTGGGTTAAAGGTTGAACTCAATGATCTTAAAGGTCTTTTCCAACCTAAATGACTGTATTATTCCTATTGTCCTTTGCTGCCTGGTTTTTGTTTTTGGTTTTTTTGTTTGTTTGTTTTGTTTTTCAGATACTCAGCATGTTTTTTTAAAGACATCTCTACATTGAAGGATATATCTCAATTGACTTGAAATAATAAGGCTGAGAAGCTTAAATCCAAAAAATAGGAATTAATAAGATGTTACATTGGGAAAAAGCCCTGAAATCCATTCTTGGTATGCTGTGTTGCCTATTTTTTAGTAAGTAAAATGTTGTCTTCATTGGTTTTCTTTGTTTACAAATGCAGAAGGATTTGTTTAGAGAAAAAGCAGCTCTCTAACTACTCATATTATAGTGTGAATGATTTAATGCAGAATGGAATTATCTGGTGAAAGGTAAATGCATTGGAAATCACTGCCTGAAAGCTCAGTTCCCATGAAAATACTTGTGAATGATACACCTAGAAACAAAGGAAAATAGAAACTGGCTTTGTTGGTACAGAAATGGTAGCTGATAACACAAACAGCATTTGGAGCTGTGTTACCAACAAATCCCATACCATTTTCCCTCTTGCCTGCTGCTTATCTGCAAGGCTGGGCTCTCAGCTCTGCACAGTCGCTGACTTCATCCAGAATCTCGAACAATGGGAGAGCAATGACAAATTCAGCCACTTACTGCAACTGCCAGAGCGACAGTAGCAGAAGGAAAAGACAAAGCAAAGCAAAAAAAAAAGCCGGTGCTAGCAACAATGACATCTAACAGCTATCTGACACAGTCTAGAGCCTGTGCTCCACTGCCTCTGCCTGCCAGAATACTGATGGTAAGCTGGCACCCAGATGCTACAGTGATGGGCAATCAATAAATAACATTGTTTTGTTCACAATGAAGATGAGTCAGGACACTCAAGAGACAGGGGATGATTCACATTCAGCCTTCAGAACTCCATCAGATGTAAGTTATTTTGCTCGCCCTCAGGAATTCAGTATCTGGGTCTGGGAAGCAGATAGTTATTGCTGTGTTACTGCTGTGCTTGGCTACTATATGTTAATTTACAACTGTTCCACGTCCAAGGAAGTTGTTCCTCGTTCCTCAGGTGGCTGTAGTGAGGATAGTGTGAGAAGTTGCATATACTAAGACGTGTGCCCAGTGGAATGAATCCTTCTGCCATTACAAGCCATGGAAGTGAACAACACAAGGCAAAGCAACTGAATTGCAGTCTGGCTTGTCCTCTGCTACAAGTGCCTTTCTGAGGAAATATCACCATGATTTTTCTCAGTCCAGAACCTCATATTTGAATTTCTTCTACACAATTTTGTGCCCTTTTTTTTTTTTTTTTTTCCCCCCTTCCTAGAGGGTGACAGAATGTCAAGGCCCCAAGCTACACTTCTTTTCATTGCAAGAGAGGGGCAAAGAAGAAGTGTAGCTCAGTTTGAAGTTACCGTTTCCTTTTAATTGATCTGCATTTCTTCATGGCCATGAAAGAGCTCCATTCACTGCTGCGTCCTGTTCTTGCTGGGCGTGGATGGAGCTTGTTGCTCTTGCCCTTTAACTCTAAACTTTTCAGCACATGAGAGCACATAGCTAACAAAACCCCAAATGTTGTGTGAGAATGTTACAACTTGGGAAACAGAGGCACGAGTTTAGAAATAACTCTCATGGTAGAAAAATTAAACAACTGTTACTCTGAGAGGCAGCTAGAAAAGAGTTTCTCTGTAGAGGTGTCTTTGTTGCTTTTCCTTACCTGGGAGGATTTGAAGGCAGGGTTCTTTAGGTGAAAGAACATTTTTACATGGCCATACTGCATTGTTTAAAAGCTCTTATTTTCCTGTTTTTATTACAGCTTGGCAATTGTGATTAGAGGTAAATATCTAATTTGAGAAGGCCAGTTCACGGATACAGTTGCTGTCTGCCACAGTCTTCTGTTCTGTGCAAACCTTCCCAACCATGAACATCCAGCCTTGTGCAGCATGGGATCCAGATGGATGTTTTTGCTGAGTCTGGGATTTTGTTTACAAATACTTCTACTCTAAAAAAATAATTTTTAAAAAAAATTCCACATACAGTTAATTAAAAAATTTAAAAATTGCTTTTGAATTTCATATATATTTAACACACATCCTAAAGGTGGGGATGCTGAATTTTCCTGCTAGATTTTAAATTCATTTTAACCTTTTCCATTCCTTGGTTTTATTGGTGCTTTGAATATGAGTTTTGACTATGCTGTCTGACCAATTTTTTTCAGCTGAATTTTTTGCCATGTTTCCTAATGCAAAGAGCCTCTTTCTACTTCACTTCTGCAAACTGCATTTGTGCATTACAACACAACAGTGCGGGAGGATTATGTCTATCAAACAAAATTAAAATGTATTTAAAGGGCAGACTTCTCCAGTGCTCTGTAGGCTCCTGGAATAAATTTTGTGATGCAGCATAGAGGAGAAAAATGTAGCATGCTTTTGACTAAACTTTAGATATAAGATTTTTTTTTCTATCTGCTTGGGATGATGCTCAGGATGGTGTGTCAGGAAAAGAGTGTAATTCCAGGTGCATCAGCTGAGTATTTACAGGAAAAAATTGTTCTGTAGTATGTACCAGTGTATCCTACGCTTTGCCATCCAGTAGCCATAAATGAGTGCTAAAAGTTTCTTCTTTTTAGAGGCATTTAAATTTAACCTCTCTGTTACTCTATTTCATCATTTTTCCTGGGGTCTAATTTTACATCACAGCCATAAATATTACTCTTGCCAAGTCCCATTCATTCCCAAGACCTGGCCCTCGGTTCCCAATTTTGAGGTCATGCTTGTGCTGAAGGATCTTGCTATGTGGTCAGTCCCCATCATTTCCACCATCAAAGTCCTGAAAGCGAAGTTTCACTTTGGAAAGCAGTGCCCATGCAGCGAGGAGTTAATCACCTGTTGCCACAACAGCGTACGGGAATGAGCAGTTACCAAATCACGAGGTGGGTACGCATTCAATAACCCCCTGCAAGCTGGAGGACAATCCCAAACTGTTTATCCAGTGTTTGTTTATTTCTCCTGTGTCTGTTCAACGCATACTTTTGAAATATTTGTTCTTGCCAGTTCTTCACGGTTATTGAGTGTGCAAACGATATGCGATTGGAGTCAGTTGATATTAGATTTCTTTACACTGTGTTCCTTGTTCCCTTTCGGAATTCTGCAAGAATAATGCACACTTTCTTAACTGTCTGTTGGCACTACTTACTAAGATCTGCACAGGTAGGTTTCCTGGTCAAAAGATACGTTCTGTGCTGGTTGGCTGATCCAGCTGCTGACCTGTGCAAATAAAGGTCTTTTCTGCAAAAAGCCAGCCATGCTCATTTCTCAGTCAAGATTTGGAGTGAGTGGTCAGTACAGACATTTGATTTCCATGCATGTTGATTTTTTAGGACTGTATGAGAAACCTCTTGGTTTGGTGATAGTCGCTAGTGAGTGGCTTCCTAATTTAAATTTATTTGGATTTCATTTTCCATTGATGTCCAATTGTTCAGCTACAAAGTTGGCTGGTATATCTACAGCTTGCACTGACTTTGGACTCCATTTGCTCCTTGATAGACCACACAAGCATCACTAGTCCTTCTGGATCCTTGATATGTCCTGGCATTAGATTTAGGAGCTGGGGAAGGATTTTGTATATTTGGAAGTAAATGACATATGACCTCTATCTTTTCTATTCTGCCTTAAAGGAAAGTGATGAACAAATGGTTGTGTCTCACAGAGAATGAGAGACGTTTTGGAGAAAATGGCTGGAGAAAGGTCAAATTTGTGACTATTGTACGTTGTGAAATGTACATTGTGAAACTAATGAAAAACTTATGAAATTGGTTTCTGCTGAGTAGAGGAAAAGCAGAATCTGGCCCATAGGGAGAAGCAATAAGTATGGAATATGAACAGTACAATAGTTCTATTTACACAAAGACTTAGTAAAACAAGCTGTGTTATTTTAGTTGAGTCTGCCCGATTTACTATCCAAACACAATATTAATGATATGTAATTGGCATCCAATCAATACCACTGAAGTGGAATGTTGTTGTGCAATGTTCTGTTTCCAGAGCAGTTCCCTTCCACGGTGCATTACCAGTAAGGTCTGTCACCGCGCTGCGCTCTCGGAAGACGTGGGATAATCCTTCGCTATCGTGACAAAACCGCGGTGTTTCTGACCGTGTACGCTCTGCTCCAGAGGCTGCTGCAGCCTCTGGTCTGAGATGAAGGCTCAGCCTGGGAGTGCTCAGAGGCCTTGGGTTGCTGTAGGTCAGGGTGCTTGGTCAGTCCCGGTGATCCCCTTCTGCCTCTTGCCTCGCTGTGCTCCCACCCTACATACTGAAGAGCTCCAAGGAGCCTGACTCTGGCAAATGCATCACAGTTCTGCAGGCACCACTGCAAAAGAGCACAGAACGCCTTGCTTTGGTCAGAAGCAAGTGGGAGAAAATATGATCTATTAATACAAAATGCTTCATCCTCAGGCAGTAATTTTCTCCTGCATTTCTTTGTTGTTTGTTTTGCAGTTGTATTTCTTCATTTTCTTTCTCTTCTTGTACTCTTGCAGTGCCATATTAATGGCACCCTTTAGATTACCGTGGCATTCTCTGTGATATTTTGAATTTGTCAGTATAGTTTGCTTACGTGATTATGTTAAAAAACCCTCTTGTTTACTCAAGTTGATGCAAGGAACAACCCTGACTCTGTAAAAGGGGTGCATACTGTGCTCACTAGCACTCAGGGGGGCATCATTCCTACCTTTTTTTCTGATATAACTGGTTTCCAGAGGTTGGCAGGCCTTTTAAAAGATGGAGGTTTGAAAAAAAGAGAGCTGCTTGGTGGAGATAGGCTGCAATTCTGCTCTTTATAGCTCAATAATTCAGTTTAAAGTATCTTAGAATTAGCAAGCTCAGAACTAATTAGGTCATGACTGCAGTATCTTTAGAATGCAGCTATTTGTGCTGAGCCATTATGGAGCTGCTTGTGGTCCTCCCAAGCTCCATTTTCTGTCATTTTTCTATTAACTGAGACCAGACATTCATTTCAGGTTTGTTTGGTTTATACAGTTCTGAGATGTGATTGGGAGCCCCAGTCGATCCTTCTGTACCACTGAGGTCTGGAAAGTTGACAGGTCCTCCCAACGGGAGTAACAGGTAGTTACTACAATAAATAACAAAAATAATTTGCCCTAAACCATGTTTTTCCTCATCTCAGTCTGGGGTCTGTGGGTAAGGGAGAGGAATGAAGCCACTACTTCAAATCAGGCTGTAGACCACATTAAAGATTTCAGAGCTGCAAATGGCTCTTTTGTTCTCCCCATTTGATCCCAAGCTGTGTTCAGCATTTCCTGCAGCTGTGTGTTTGGGTGGCTTTCCCTCAGCAGCAATGCCATCAGTATCAGCTGTGATTACTACAAACAAAGTGGTTAAGTTGCTGTGTTCAGAGACGTGCCACAAAGCCATTCTGTTCTGTCGGCTCAGTGACTGATTGTAGACCTATGGAAAAGTCATAGGCAACACTTGAACAGTCTGAAGTAGTGGAAGTTGTATTATAGACTGTTTAATTTCTAGTATTCAATGCACATCAACCTTATTTCCATGCTGAGGGCACAGCCCCTCGCATCAGCTGTGCCCAGTGAGCCTTGTGGGTGTGCTCTGCGAGGAAACCCACAACACAGTCTGGTAAATTCACACACACTTGCACATTAAAATCAGTGTATTCTCTGCAGTGCTGGCTGAGTAGTACTTTAAATTAGATAGTGCTTCAAATTAAGTGCTACTTTGATATCAAAACGCTTCTTCTGTTTTACATGAAAATTCACAGAGGTCTTTCCTGGAGCCTTAAAATTAAAGAGGAAGATCATCATTAAAGCCTTCCTTCCATATTGAGATGAATTCAACTTCTCCTTCTTTAAGTTTGAAATTAATAGCAAGTCTGCTTTCTCCTTTTTCAGTGTGATGTGCTGCAGTAACATATCACAGCCTGACAGCGAGCGTGGACTGTTTATTCCTTTGGAGCATCACAAGCTGCTGTGTCAAAGTTCTGTTCTTCCACTGGTAGAACTTTTTTCAGCTATATAAACCTCAATTATACCCTGAGAAGTGACGCTGAAACCTCCACTGCAAATATGCCTATTTCATGCCCTGGATGATTATACAGTTCAAAAGGGCAAAGATGCTATTTTGTGAACAGCTGGTGTCACTGCTGGGCTCAAATATCTGGATCTGGAGTTCTCTCCTGTTTACGTGTCATCGGCATCCATGAGTCTGTCTGGGGTATGTTGCACATATACTTGGCGGAGACATCAAATGGGTCAGGTAGATTATGTATTTTAAATACCTGAGTTCACACACACTGAAACAAGTACAGCTAACACATTATAGGACTGTAACACATATTGGAAATACTTTCAGCCCGTGTCTTCCTGAAGACATGCTGGCATTTTCTGTGCAACACCTATCTTTGAGTGAGCTCTGTATCTCCACACAGGTTGGGATAGAGCAGAGCTTTATATCTAGAGCCGTATATGAAAGCCTGTTTCCTACTAACTTTTTGCAATATTTAAAGATCTTTTGCTGTGTTTAACTTTATTACTGTTAAATTTATTACTAGAGAAAGTAATTACCTGGAAAGAAACATAATTTCTGAGTCTTGAAATTAAATGTCGGTTTTGGGAAAGCTTCCAGATAGATGGAAGAGAATTAATCGCTGATAGAGAAGACTTTCTATGTCTGTGCAAAATATTTCCTTGCCTATTACCTTAATTCCTCCAAGTTATTCTCTTTGCTCCTTTTGGTATCCAGAGGCTTTTCCACAGATACAGCCATTTTATTGAGCTTGTGTACCTCTGACTGTAGCACTGTTTGTCATTTCTGACAGACCTGTGTGCAGCAGGTTCCCCAGCAGCAACATAAGGGTTTAGTTAATATACTGCATTTTATAGCTTCATGAATTAAATAAAAACATCCTATTCAAATGGACTGTAAGCCTGGCAGGATATAGGTAACCTGTGTTTATGCACTACCAAACACAAGCATCTCTACTACTGATTAGAGTAGTACCTTTGGGCAGCAACTTCACATAAATATTTGATAACAGCAAGAAAACTAACTCCATCATATTGCAGGCACACTAAAAAGGTAGCTTTGAAATACTTTTGGCATTGATCAGTTCTTTTGAACTGCTGCATAATGATACAAATGGTTTTACGCACTGAATGGTGTTAACTTACCTGTCCCGCTGATTTTGGGTGCAGGAGGTGTATCAGGTGGCCACATGTGCCTACATTTAACTGGGCTCATTACTATCTTAGCTAACTACTTAGGATCCAGGCACCACATACTCATATATTTCTGGGTTAATCAGAGCTACCTGCTGGGTGCATGGTGGACTACATATCGCTGAAGGCTAAATATATTGCTGAAGGGAAATACTCTGCAACTTGAGCATGAAAATGCATGTTCTATCCCTATACTGCAGACACTGCGGACTAGAGGAATTATCACAGAATCTCAAGAAGCCACGGCTTCATTGCAATATGGGTTTTTTTTAATCCGTTCTGCTGTTTATCAAACAACTGCCAGGAAGTAGGGGGCTCTCATCTTGATTTTTCACTGCAATTAAGAGAAATAGTTTTGTGTACATCTTCCTGGACACTTTCTGAAACACTCCAGCTGGCATGGTAATTTCTGAGCTATTCAGCTCGCCTGTAATTCTGCTGCTAAATTGTTTGTCAACTGTATTCCTTGCATTCATTGTGTTCTGGTCTCCTAAATGAAACAGCTGTGAATGTATTTATGGTCTGAGAAAGCTGGAGCAGTGCTAGAAATCTGCAGTTTTAGTCACTGCTCATCAGCTGACGTAAAAGCAAAACCAATGGGGAGCGTGTGCTTACTCTCTCTCTAGTCTCTAACTGTGCCCATGTGTTGCCATTTAATTTGGATGGATCAGAAAAGTCAGCATTCAAGGCTTCTGATAATTCAGGTTTCTGAATGGGCATATTAAATCCCAAACATCATAAGCACAGATAGGTAAAGACTTCAGAAAATACACCTGTATGTTCATGGAAGTGGTGAAATAGTTTCAAAAAGTGAAGAATGAAATGCAAAAACAAGGATCACAAGTTACCTAGTGCTGAGTCTGTAATGAAAAAAAAAAATTCAAAGTGCAATGTTTTCAAGTGTCCTAAAACTCTGTTGCCTGAAGCAGGCCTTCCCAGAGATCCTTGTGCAAATACACTAGAGTTGCTTCTGAAACTTCAGTGACGACAGGGAAAATGTTCCTGGATCTGTATTTATCTAGAGAATTCCCTTTTTTACCACGAACTCATAAATGTCTTTAGAATACTTTATTCCCGTGTTTGGTTTAGAAAACAACTTCTAATTGACAGCAATTATCTTAGAGCGTAACCAAAAGATGGCAGCAGTCCAATATGTTTTTCTAACGAGTAGACAAGAGACAGTTTATTTACTGTTTTATGAGTTCTGCTGTGTTATGAGAAGGGAAAGATGCTATGGGCCCTATTTCCCATTGGAAAGGAAGTGATCAAAACGATTTGAGAGGTAAAAAAGACTTAGCAGTTTTTTGTAAGAAAAAGCAGAGAACAAACCACATCGAGACGAGGCACTTGTCAGGCCGAGGAGAAATCTCTTCATTTAAACACTTTCATGCTGGACAATTCCCAGATGGCACTTCACCCTATAGTGACAAAAAGATCCAAGCAGACCCCCCCAAAAAAAGAGTTAGCTTCCTATAACATGAGGAACGGGAGGGAGAACCAGAAAGAGTGGCTGAGGAGTTTCCTCACCCTTTAACAGTGAACCTGTTGTTGTTTCTGGTGTGTAATCTTAAAATCTGTGTGCTTCAACTTTCCTGGGGACGTTCACAAGGGAAATGACAAGACTAATGAAATGGTCTTCTCAGACCTTCCCAAAGCCCTGTGAGGTCAGGGAAAAGGTTCCCAGCGACTCCATTTGTGTCTGAATCAGCTGCTGTCTGGGGCCATGCCAAAAGGGCCTGAAATTGTGCAATGTACTAATGTGCACCTTCTGCTGGGTTTGGATTATCAGTGCAGTCAGGGAGGTGATAACAAAACAGAAGCTACAAAGAGAATTTGGGGGAAATGGCGAATTAACTGTTTATTGGGCTTACAGTGCAAACAAATCCCCAAACAACAAAACCTCAAACAACCAAGCACTTCAACAAAGAAGCCTTTACCCCCACCCCCAAGCATTTTCAAGTTCAAACACCTCACAAATCATAGCACATAACATCTTCCAAAACAGAAAATCCCTTAGGAAAAGGTTTCTCATAATCACAAATTTCCTTACAGGAGATTGCTCAACAACTCTTAGGCAACATTTCCATTATGTGCACAGCAAACACAAAAGCTCGTAGTGTTCCAGCGTGCGTTCCCTTGCTGCTGAGTGAGGTTAGTCCTCTGTAGGGGGAATATGAATTAGAAACACAGTCCTGGTGACCGATCTTCACACTGGTGAAGGTGCACTATCACCCTATTAATGTTTTTCAGAAGTTTCTGCAGGGCTAACACCCTGATATTCAACCAGTGTGATACACCACTGCAGAGACACTTTGGGTAGTTGAAGGCTGTCCTGATCAGGGGCCGTCATTTATTTTAAATTGTGAAAACCCCACAAACATTTTCCTTTGACTTCGTATTTATTTTTGGTAGCTCAAGGTTCCAGGCTGAAGTTTGCCATTGTATGATATATGACTCATATACTTTTGTCTCCTGAATAGGAGCAGTTTGTCCAAAGGAGGCAGGGTGAGTAGGACTTGCTTTTTGCTACATACGGTTTTAAGAGAAAAGCTGTAGGAGAAAAGGGTCAAAACAGCTGAAATGTAATGGAAAATTAGCCCGATTTTTAAAACCTTCACCTTTTCTTTGTGCCTTTTGACTTAGCCTGCTATTAGGGAACTCTAATTACACAACTCTCAATTGCTACTGAATTTTACTTCAGAAGGGGAAACATGAGTTAGTTCTGTTTAACATGTTGCAGAAATTTGGGTTCTTTCCTTCATGCCCCTGCTGGTTTTTTTTCAGGCAGCTGTTATCCCTGGCTGTGAAGGCACACCTTGTTTTGTTCACAGGCTGCAGCTTCACAGTCCTCCTCTCAACTACCAGGGTGCAGTGAGCGTCGAGCCAAATTTACAAGCCAGGAGGGTTTGAACATGAGTGGGAGCAGTCTCAGAAAGCAGCGTGCAAAATGTGACTCAAGAAGAGGCACTTGGATTCCTCAGCCTCTTCGTTAAATAAACAAAATATCGATGTTGGCGGCGAGTTAAACATCTGCATTTCACTTCAAGCGTTAAGTGAACTTTGAAAAGGCAATTTCCCCTGTTTTTATTAAATTCAACAGTTTGACAAAACTTGGCCGTCCAAAGTACTTTTAAAAGGAGCAACCAGTAAAGAATGGTGTCCTTTATTATGTTGAAAAAACAGGTGTACTAACCTTTTTCTTTTTTTTGTGGCTCACACATGTATCCTCTGTGTGGACGATGGTTCCATTACTAGTCTTAATAACTGTGTTTACTTTTTGTCTATGTGGTATTTAATTTGTATATTGAAATTCGAGGCTTTTCTTCTCAAGAAAAAGCTGCATAGGAAGAGGATTAGTCTCATAGTTATCCTGAAGCTTAAAGATTATTTAACTTTATTTTTTCAGGAGGAGTTTCAACATGAATATCCAGATGTTTTTCAAAAAAAGCAGAAAGCAAAAAAAATTATTTAGAAATTTAAATAACTCCTGAGGAAATCTGGACTATCACATTGGGCTACATTAAACCCAAACAGAATTAAAGATGTATGTGAATTTTAATTTAATATCTTTGAATAACTTTTTCTGGTCAACAATTTAGTTCTCAAAATATACTGTTTCAGGCAATATGAGATGAAGAAAAATATGTCGTAGCGCATATGCTGAACAGGGTTTGTTCTCATGATGTCCTGTTCTACTGCTCTGACCTACCTGTGGGATGAAGACCCAGAGGGAAACTCCTTCTTGGAGTGAGCAGGGCAGTGTTAATGCTCAGGTGACCCACATTTTGGATGATTTTTCAACAGGAAAAGGTGATGTTCCTTATTTCATATGATCAAGGAGCAAAACAGTGTAACTCGAAAGCCGAGGAGAGGAGACTGAAAGAAGTTCAGGAGCTGACAGCAGTTCCCTAGGCTGAACACGTCACTTGTCCCTGATCCAGGCAAGCAGTGTTGCCCACAGCTGGCTCCTTCCTTCCAGAGGAGGGTTCAGAGGACGCAGCCAGCTCGTTCCCGCAAATCCCAGCCCTGCTGCCTGGCATGGGAACAGTCCTTGGAATGCCTGCAGGTCCTCTGCAACCCGAGAGCCACGGGATCACCACCTTTGGTACACAGGGGCAGGCACATGCAGGGTTTTTCTTTTCCTTGACTGTTTTCTGACTCCGGCCTGCTGGTATTATTAAGCATGTCTGATTTATTTCTGCTTGAATGAAAAGTTTTGTTTAATCTCAAATGATCTGTCTTAATTGGCTGAGTATGTGGAAACATTTCAGTTTGGGGCAGACCCAAAACAATAACCACTAACTTGTGGGATTTTTTTTTCTGTTGGCTACTGAACCAAAAAAAAAAAAAAAATCAATTATTTACACAGTTTCTGTTTTAACATCAGCTGCAGAGGAACTCAGTGGGATTGTGCCTTTACTTGAACTTGAAAATCAATGTGAAATGTGGTCAAAATCAAAGCAGGCTCAGAGAAGCAACCAGGATAGAGAAGAGAGGGTATTTTGCTGTTTTAGATGTATTTCTTTCTTTCTTTCTGACACATTTGAATTCAAACTGAATTCGTATCGGAATCTCTTTAAAGTTGATATTATTCTGGGATTCATGGTTTCCTTTGACTGTGTATAGAAATAGAACTAGAAGGTCAGCTCTGGATATTGACCCTAGTCTTTTCTTAGCTGATGCACACACTCTGTTTCAGGACAGTGTTCACTTGTCACTAAATAATGTGAGCAGCAGGTTTGGATCAGGACATTATGACAGGTTTTAAACTTGTTGAAAGTCAGTGGTTTTTTGGACCAGGGCTTCATATTTTAAGTCAGCACCAGAGTTACAACTTCCAGCCAGTGTGAGCTTCATCATCTTCAACTGCACTTTCCAGATCAGGTACATCTCTAGTGGAGTTAAATTACAACGTGGAGAAAGGAGAAAAAGAATGAAAGACAGACAAATAATTTTTCATGCTTGTCTTGCAATACTGTAGTAGAGAATAGGAATGGAAATAATGCTGTTAGAAACTGTCCAACACAAATATGGTTTAGAGAGATGAATGAGAGTTTTGGCTGTATCTTGTTGCAGAAAAGAGTCAGATGCGTGATGGAAAACCCACATCGCCTCTCCTGGTGAGCCAAGCAGAGGCTGTGGTTTCTTCTGCCCCTTATGGTGCATTCACTTCAGAAGTGGTTGACTCTCAGATAGAAAACAGGACTTAAAAAAAAAAAATGCATTCTTCCTTGTCCAAGCACAAATTAAATAACCGTAATTCACTTTATCTGCTGGGGCATTGGAGAGATGGAACAGCTTGCTTAGGTGCTGATTATGAATGTACTCTCTTCTTTCCCCTCCTGTTCAAGCACTCTTCTATCTCAAGCAGTCACTTGATATATTGATCACTGAATTCAATACATACAACTACTGTTACTTTGCACTGAAGTCACAGGAAGAATGTTAAAGCAGTTGTCCAGTAAATACAGCTGTGATTAAGTAAAACATACTTTCCAAGACTAGCTCCTATTAAGAATGTGAAGTAAAGTTAGAAGGTGATGTTTTGGTAAATGATCAATATTATTAATATTGTTATTTTATGGATTTTATTTTATTTTATTTTTTCCTGCATGCTGCATATCTTTTGAAAAGGCTACACTGGAAAACCTAACAGTCTCAATTACACTTTGGAAGACTTCCCGTCAGACCCACTTATGTCTGCCTTCAAGGTCAAAGTGTCAGATCACATTGAGGTTTTCCCAACAGCAAGGAGGCCTTGGAATGTCACTGAAAGAACACAAGACCTAGTTCTGTGGAAAACAGGGAGTAAGGCAGTAGCTACACTTTCATTAAAAAAAAGCTTTCATTAAAAAAAAGAGAAACTCTTATTTTTTATGCACTTCTTAGTCTGTAAGACACGAGGTCCTGATGCAGCATTATCCACTGTCCATCCTTCCCATTCCCAGTCTTTTGCTATAAAGTGGGGCTGCAATATTATACTGGAGGCACAGCAAGGGGAATCTGCACCTTCTTTTTCTCCTCCAAAACTGCCTGCAAACTAAATCCCCACTTAAGCTTTGTATTGTGAGCTATTTATTACAGAGAAAAGGTTATTTTAAGAGCTTGAGTCGGTAATTTCTCTCCAATCTTTTTTTCTGTGAGTCTCTCCTCTGAAAACAGGTATCCTTAAAACAAAGATAAAAACAGAAAGGTTGGCTCACCCAATGTCACATACCTCACTCTGCATGCACTATATATATCACTTTCTCTAATGCTTGGTAAATGAGATATCACTGTGTAAGGAGAATCAGTGAAAAGGAATGGTTGGGAAAAAGCTGGGTCAGTTGTTTGTGAAATTGTGGTGTTTCCTCCCTCCCTTGATCTTAAAACGGTAAGAATGCCAACAAGATTTGGGATGTGAGAGCAGCGGAATGGCCTCCATTTGATTATTGCCCTCTGGTCTTCAGTTGCCAATAACCTTCACTAGTATTAGCGCTACCTGAAAGTTTTATTGTTATTTTTACAGCAAGGATTGGACTGAGTTCCCTTCTCTCCAGGTGATCAGATATGGATTAGTATCACTGGCAAGGCAATATAGTAATACCAACTCATCACCTTTTACTCACTTATAATTTCCTCAGTCCTATTTCCCAAACTCTCCATCCCCAAAGTAAATTACAGGATTAGTTTATTTATTTTTTCCTACAGTCATGGTACAATAGCTTGGTGAAGTCCATCAATCTCTGCTTTATTTCCTGTTTCACTGTTAAACAAAAGTGAAAACATGACTAGTTGACCAAACGTGATACAGTGGGAATAAATACGGGATTTTTTTTTTCAGTATACTTAGAGTGTCTTTTCTTTAAGTGCTCCAATATTATTTTTCATAAAAGTCAAGAGAATAATTTGACTATTCTATCATAACTATTCCATCTTGTGAGTGGATTTTATTGTTAGTGTACAAACCAGGAAACAGTATAAATTTCTATCATCACAGTTTGTCCAAGTACCTGTTGTCTAAACTAGGCAATAGCTTAAAGGACAAGCAATATAAATGATTACCTAGAACTCTTAATTAAATTTGGATAGTTCAAGTTTAAGCTGGACAGGGTGCTGGGCCATCTTGTCTACACTGTGTTTTTGCCAAGAAAGGTTGGATCAGATGACACTTAAAATCATTTCCAATCCAGTATTCTATGGCTGAAATATTAACCATTGGTCTGAGTCATCACTTTCTGCAGTAATTCTGAACTCCATTGGCAGTAACCATAAGTACAGACTTCAATACGTACTTGGCTAACTGATCTAACAGGCACTTTGAAGCTGGGATTAGGAATGTAACAAACACCCCAAAAAACTACTCATACATGGACTTGGATCAAAGTCTAGAATAGACCAAAATATGCATCTCTCAAGTCTGGATTTCCGTTAGTTTTTGGTTTGGTGTTTTTTCTGGTTTTTACAAAATAGGTGGAGTATCTGTGTTTTATTTCCCTAGTAATCTCAGACTGAAAGTAGCTGAGTTTATAAAGAACAGCCTTACGTGTGGTTACAAAGAAAATATTTTTCTTGTGGTTTTTTTTTTTAAATCAACAGTCTGGTTTTCAATAGTTTGAATTATCAAAGTTCCTTTGATTTCTCTCAAAGAATACTTCTGAAAGTGTAAGTTACACTGGATATTTCTTCCATCTTCTCTTAATGTTGACACTTCATAGGAATTTTTTTATTTTATAAAATGTTCTATATTTATTAATAACACATGGTTAATAGTTAATGGTGTTTAAAAGAACATATGGTTAATAGTGTTTAAAAGAAATAGCTCTAAAGGCAAAAGTTCTGTGATTTACATTTTATCATGGCACACTGTGAACTGAAGATCTCTAAGTACTCTGTCCAGGGCTGCCTCTGAAAGAGCACCCTGGCTCCAGCATCCAGGGTGAAATGTGTGTTAGGTTAGGTAGAATTTAGGAGAGTGGTTGAAAGCACTTAATTTTGTCTTATATATGTTATAGTTTCCAGAAGCTTATGAAGAAGAACAGAGCGACTCATGTGCCTTGATTAGACTATCAAATTACCTGGCTTTGTACATGAAAGCAGGTGTCAGTGATGGCCCTTGGTTCAGGGATGGAGGCAAACTCATGCAACAGGTGGGGAAAAGGCAGTTCAGGATTTATAGAGAACAGAGGAAAGATAACCAGAGATTACCAGGGTGAAAAAAAAAGGACAAGAAAGGCATTTGCCAAACTGTTTAAAGGTTTGGTCATACATGAAATCTGCAGATGGAGGTGAGGTGACAGCATGAGCAAATATACAGTGTGAATAAGAGCGGCTCAACTGGGCTGATAGACATGGAGCTCTTTCCAGCTGTGCCTCATTCTCCTTCATCTGTTCACCAGGAAACAGGTATTACGTCCTTTTACACGTGAGGATCAGAAGCAGAGAGAGATTTATTTAAGGTCATCCAGGAAGCCTACAGCAGAACAGAGAACTAAATCAGGAATTTCTGAGTTCCAGACCAGTACACTAACCATGGGACAGCTCATTTCCTCTCTGTAGGAGACCCTGCTGCCAAATTCCATTAGAATAGAAATTGCAAAAGTCCCTCTTGTTTACATTTCTTTAAAACAAACCTTCATTAGGACTTGATTCAATACATCACAAATACATTATCAAGAGTACCATGAAATGTTTATAAATCTCTAAATCCCAGTGATAGGATTGGCTGGTGATGTAAATGAAAATGAAATCAAGATTCAGGAAAAAAGCAAGTAAGAGTTATCTGAGGAGAAGAGTGAGGTTATTTGCTGGTGTAAAAAAAAAAGATTTGAAAAAACTCGGAGAAGTTTTTCTCAGCTGGGAAGAACTTGTTTGTGTGATTGAATATGTCGGGATAATTTAAAAGCTCATTTATTATGAAATAGAGTCCGCCTGTTGGAATACTGCGTCTCAACAAATCCCCCGAGGCTGTTTACATAAAAGCAAACAATCTGCCAGTGTTCAAAATTTTACTCACTTCCCTCATTTCCCAGTTCTTTCTTAAGAAGAAAAAAAAAAAAAAAAGGAAAAAGAAAAAAACTTTTGTGCAATGTTCTTAAACTTACAGAGATCACACTGTTGCAAGAGCCAAGTGTCGCCTAGATGCTGTCATCCACAAAGGATGTTGCTCAAGTCATATATGGAAACAAACTGTGCTTTAAAACCAAATTAAATAAAACTATGCTGAGTATTATTATGGATTTTTTGCTGGATTACAAGTATTGTTTAACACCTTGAATACACCGTAGTGATGCTCTTCATTTTCAGAGTTGACAGTGCATCGCTCAACTTGGCTCCTGGACATAAGTCAGGATATGGTTTTGGTGACTGTACAGACACAATCCGTTTCGACCTTCCTTTTTTCCCTAGGTACTTATATACTGCAGTTGTCATCAGATTAATTTCTGCTTTTTTCCTCACTTTCGAATCAAGATTTTCTGAGCTGCACTAAATTTTGGTCTACATATTGCCAGCATTATTCCTTCCACAGCTTTTGCTCTCATAACAGACCCGCAGACTGCTCTGTGTTTCGCCTGGGAGTGAACAGCCATTCATTTATTTGGCTGGGTACAATCCTGCTGAAGTCAATGGGTGTTCTGTCTTTGACTTCCAAGACTCTTGACTTTCAGCCTGTGCCTCAAATGAGCGTCAGAAAGTTCCCAGCTCCGCAGCTCAAGCCATGGATTCGATTAAATGTGTCGGCAAAGCTGGCACTGCTGGTGATTCAGCTCTGCTTACATGATGAGACAGGTGAATGTGTCTTCTGGGTGTCCAGTGGCAGTCACATACACACGTGTCCAAATGCTCATGAAATGACCACAGTGGAAGATAAAACTCTTCATCTGAATAATTAACACATTTTCTTGTTCAGATTTTTATATTATTCAGCAGCCAAGATCTAGGAATAGAGAAACAGTTGAAAGTACTTAACCCTGGCCTTTTTTGCTATTTCATAGTAATGAAAACATGTGTATTTTATAAAACAAATGCCTGAATTTCTCTTGCTTCCCAAAAGAACATTAAATGTTTGTTTAATGTCTATCAGGAAAACAGAGATATAAAAACTTCTTCTAGACATGCACACATTCCCTTCTACTCAGTATTGGAACTTATCTTGCCGTTATAAATCTGTATTAGGAAGGGGAGATATGGTGCTTATAAGCACCATTAGGGCTAGAGAGCCTGAGTAGGGAAGAGTGAAGCTGTAGTAAGGCTCCCACAACAGTCTTCTTCACTGCCCCCCATGCTCCCCCAAAAATAAAATTCTATATACTTTCTGATATCTGTTACTCTTAAATTAAACACCACATGATTCCCTCCTGTCCTATTAATGCATCCACTTGTTCTTCTCTTCGCTCCCTCTTCTCTTGTCTTTGGCAATGATTTTCTTTTCTTGGCCAGGCTTTTGACTCCATATAATTTTTTTATTTTTTTTTTTGTATTTCAACAGAACATATCACATGGCAACAGCATCTGAAAGCTGTTCTCAAAAATCCTTTAGGAAAAGGCAGGATGACATATTGGGCCAAGGAATACACTGTTTTGTCTTCTGGCAGGTAAGTGGTGATTATTCTAGACCAGCTGTTTTCTCTGTTTCCTTATCAAATTTTGGTACTCTCACAGTTTCTCTCTCTCAGCCCTTCAAAAAAGCATAAGAATTCTGGACATGCATCATTAATCTCCAAGACTAACACAGGCTCCAATACCAGAATATTATTTCTCAATTTTATCCATCATCTTGTTTTATATGAATCTTGCCAATAATTTACAGTGCTGCATCTGTCAAAACGGGTCTTCTGCTATGTTTAAAGGGGATAGTTTTAATATCTGATTGGAAATGGTGTGGAAAAAAATAAACCCCAACTCTAAGTCCAGTCTCAATCCTTTTTCTTTTATCAGATCTTTCCCTATATTGTTGACAAGGTCAAAACAGGTGCTCATTGCAAAGATTAATTATCAACCAAGATGCTGATGTTGTAATTCGCATTCTGGTTTCAGTTGTGGCAGCAGATCTCAGCTGTGTGGCAGGAAAACCTGTAAAGCAACACTGGCTCCAAACAGGTTGGGCTGGAAGCGGAGAGTTGCAATTTTGGCTGGCCAACAAAGTCTTCCCACCAGTGACCTGCCCTGTGCTCCTCAGCTCAGTGAGTTCCCATACAGCGTACTGCAAGTTGAGTTCTCGGGATTGGGAATAGGGAGAACGTGGGCACACACTGCAAACTCTGCTTTGCTAAACAGACAGGATTGATCTCCCAGGAAGGGGGCTGCTGAATTACTAGCTATTTTTCAAGTGTTTCAACGATTTCACTGCTTTATCACTATCAGCTCTGATGACAGCCAGGTCCTTGGTTTGCTTGGCCACTTTTGAAAATGAGACTGCTTTCCAGTTTTCTGGTAAGACTGGTTTGGAGATTTTGTGTCTTTTCCTTGGTGCTGTGACGCTGATGGAGAATTGGAGATTCTGCTCAGGTAGAGTAAACGTGAGGTCTAGCTCATGCCTCATCTTTCAGAATTTTCTGGTGCACAGTTTTCAGGTAGGCAGGGAATAGTCAGTTTGGATTATTTCCTCCTGGAAGAACTCCATTAATACATCAGGAATCTATCAGTGATTGCCACAGAAAATCCCAAGTAATCCACACCACAAGACAGGCAGTTTGAAGATGATGTCTCAGTAGTTGTGTATTCTTTTGGACTCTAAAGAACCTTAATGGGAAAAGAGGCTCCACTGAGGCTGTTATTAAAGACTTTATCCACTCCTTTTTTTTTTTAAAAAAAAGATTTTCCTGATCACAAGTAATTTCACAGAAAGCAAACTTCTCATCAGCTCTTAGCAGAATTAGGTACCACTTAAGGAGACAGAAAAGTTAATGGAAGAATGAACCACATTCCAAGAAAGGCCACAGTAGCTCTTACACATACCATTTCTCCTATCAACCAGGAAACTATATAGGTTTCATTAAAAAAAAGAACATTTTTAGCTTTGGATGGGCAATCAGTAAGAGACACACATTATTTCAAAGCAATAACTTAATTTCAAGATTCACCCGGCCATTCTAGATCCCGTGGTAACACTGATCACTTTAGTAGGCAGGTGATGATGAGAACCATTTGACACCCATTGAAATAAGCACTGAGGCGGAATCAGGAATCCTTTCATGCCTCAACATTTGCTTGTTACTATTATCCAGGGGAGAAAATTTTCAAGAAAAAAAGAAATTGGGTTAAGACGGATAGTGTGTCTAGTACTAAACCGTAACAAAGAGGTAATCAAGTAGAGGAATTTGTTAAATGGCAATTACAGTATTTACTCCGAGGCTGTCTCAGTGAGTATGTCTGAAGCGATCACAAGGAGGCAATCTGGACATTCAAATACAGCAAAAATGGCTGAGTCATACGGGAGCTGTTCGCACTCATTAGTCTGTGCCCACTGGACGCGACTTCTGGACAGAACCAGGCACACTTGTGATCCAAAGGACCTGCAGTTCCTTTGGCAGAAGGTTCAGAAGCAGCACACGAGCACCGTTTATGTTTACTGATGGAAGGACCTGACCCCAGTTTTCATGTGTTATGCCAAAGTGGTCGAGCCAGGAGAACCTACAGCCCGCTGAGCCGTGAACCCCCAGGAGGGTTAACGTTACGATCCATTCAGAACACCAAGGATCATGCACTCCAAGACGTTTAATCAAAATTTGAGGGACTAGGATGAGATGTAGATGACTGCTGCTCAGACCTGTTGGAATTACTCTTTCCCAGATTTAATCAGGCTCTCTGCTGAGAGAGTCACAACATCCTGAACGTGATTCAAGTGTTTAGGATCCTTGCAGCCTACAGATAAGGTTTTGTGTGAAGCATGAGAAAACAAGGAGCATGAAATATAAATGTCAGCTGTAACAGTGGCTTGTTGTAGAAAAATTAAGGCTGTGTTAGAATTTTAATTCCTTCCTGAGTGAATTACTCAGACAAATTCAGGCCCACTGCAAAAAGAAGGCAGAAATTCAATTTCTGATGCAGATATGCTCCTGTCAACACTATACACATGGGACAAATATGTATTAGCATGAATTTGAGCTTGAACTAACTATATTTCAGCATAATTGCAAGTAGTATGAGCTGATTTAGGTGTAATATTTCATGAGGAATTGCCCCTTACAGTTTACTAAAGCAGGTAATATATTTTCTACCCCTATTTTTCAGATGTGTTTTCTAACCAGGGGAGGGGTTTTGTTGTATTGCTTGCTTTAAGCAATTTTTAATATTTTTTTTTTCTTCTGATGTTCAAGCCTGAACTCTATTACAAAACAAAAACCAAAATTGTTTTTTAGTATTTACAGTTTTGCCCAGACTCAGTAACTTGTCCTTCCACTTTGTCTAACGGGTGACCAGGAGAACCTGAGCGTGGACAGAAGCGGTTAAGAGTTCCCCCAAGCTAGAAAGTGGAAGTCTGAAACATAATTTCTGGCTTTACTATTAACTAGCTATGACCCCAGGCAGTTAGAATGTTAAAACACTATTAATTGTTCGCTACTAATTAAAGGAAAAAAAATTCCTTCTCATGTGTTTTACAACCTGTAGTGTTACTCATGGCCTCACAAGCTGCTGAAGAGTTATTAATTCTCTAAAACTCAGAAGTCAGACTCACTTCTGTGCTTGTGCTCTAATATCTGTATACAAATGCTTGTGGGTGGCCTCTAAGAACCTTTATGACATTTTTTGTTTGGAGTATGTGAAGCCAAACTTTCTCATCAAGCACCAGTACCTAGAGAATGTGGTTGCAAAACTGTGACTCACCGCTGTTTTTTCTCTGCTCCTGTACCTTTAGAGGCAGATGGGCCCTTCTGATTACTAAATCCTTGGACCTGAAATTTGCTCAGTCAGTCTGGCCATGCAGAGGTTCATTACTAAACCTGAACACTTCCTTCATCCGAGAAATTCAGCCGCCTGCCCTTCAGAAAACAAAGACAAAGAAAAGTCAGTGTGTTGCCATGTGAATTCCCCTTTGCTCTCTTCCTTCATCAGGCTTTGATGCTCTGGTCCGAACAGCTTCTCGTTCTTCTCTCCCCCTGTGGAGTGAAACTCCACATATCTGTAATGGGAAGTACTATTATCTTTCATTAGCCCACTGTTTATCAAATCCTACTGTTTGTCAAGAGCAACTGGCTTACTGAGATTTCATAGGTAATTTTTCTGCTTGGCTTCAGGCAATATCTATACAGATTGTATTAATTTAGTAAGAGCTGAATAGTTATACAAGGCTGCCTATCACACTGATATATTCTAATTAAGGATATAAATTTGTTTACCAGCTTTCTTTAGCACAGATATTACTTGAGGTAAGCCAACACTGTGAAAATTACTTAAAAAAAAAATTAGATCATTCTTAATTAAATCTCTCCACAGAGAGACCTCTCCACATCATAAATGAGTGCTCTTTCTTTTCATTAAGGTGAATTTATTTTTTCATCAAAAAATTATCCTCTGCCAGGAAATTCAAACACTTTCACTCAGCTGAAAACCTTGAGGCTGAGTTCCTGCTCCTGGTTGTGGTTTGTTGTTGAGTCTACAGTTCATGCTTTGCTTTAAGGTAATAGTGATTCTGGGAAAAAAATAATACTGTGAAAACCTCAAGCTTGTTCTAAAATTAGACATCTGCTTGCCCAAGCTGTTGCATTATTCTATTTTCATTTAGTTTACCTTGGTATATCATAAAAACTTACATCTCCTCACTTTTAGATGATAAGGCTAACTTTCTTTATTATTTATGTGCAGCAATGACATATTTCTGCATCCCTATCAGTCTCTAGCTGTGGTGGCATGGCTCAGGGAGAGAAATGTTTATCTGACATGTAATTGTTGGCTATTCTAGGACTGCTTTTTCTGCTAATCAGCTGGCATTTACTTTGTTTGTAACCCAAAGCCCCCTGATGTTACTTGAAATCTTCCTACTGCTTTCTAATGGACTTTGGAATTGTATTTTATTATATACTTAAAGAATAACACTGAAGTATTTTTACTTTGAAACATGAAATATTATAAGAGGAGAATCAGAGGAAAAACCACCAGAAAGGCAAAATGAACCTGCCTACTTACCATTATATATTAGAATAGGGTAGAACAGAACAGAATATTTCAACAGAATAGAAGAAGGGTTCTGTGTTAAAAAGATACTTTTGTTTGTGCTTTTAAAAGCAGCTGAGCTCTGTTTCCTGATACTTTTGATAATCAGGAACAACTAATATTAATCTGGCTGCGATTTTGTAACAGAACTGGACTCTGGAAAAACACGTACATTTTGTGAACTGCAGCATTAATTACGGGTTATTAAACAGAAAGGAAGATTTTCCCTTAGTCACAGCTTTTTGATCGTCCCATCAGTATCTGCTCACAAGAAACAACAGATCATATTTTTTATTTCTTCACTGAGTTATCAGTTTCAAATGACTTTTTATTCTTGGAATAGCATCTGAAATAGAATCTTGGAAGAGCATCTGAAACTGAAAGCATCACCTTTCATCTTAATTTCCTGGAAGGAATGCCTGACAGGGCCCCTCACGGCATATCGGAAGATGACACTCGACAAGGGTTGCTTTTATGATTTCTGGGGAGAAGATTGCTTCAAGCTCTTCTTCTGTCTGTTTATTTATGTAGGTTGTAAATGCTTCAGGAGCAGAGTCCTGTGACTGTTTGAACCACCCTGACTGTGCCCTGGCCGTGAAATGAGAGCATCGTAACGCTGACAAGCTTTCTCCTGTTACCCGCATCCCAAACCCCTTCAGCTCCTCTGCAGTAGCCGTGAGTAGTGGACTTCAGATGGAGCATCACAGAGGCTGTAAAATGGAAATACTCCACATCAGGGAGCTGTGGGGCACAGTCAGAGCTCTTGAGGGGCCCTACAGGCCGTGTGGGACCTTCAGATGTGCCTCTGTGGGCGAGGCTGCTGAAACCTCAGTCAAAGTGTTGTAGGCACTGAGCCCTCCTCGCAGTAAATCAGTAGGTTTTCCTTCCACCCTTCTGCCACAAAAACGGTTTAGAATTCCCCCTTCGAGAAAAAATACATACCGTCATAAAGGAGTATTTTAAACGTGATTTACCTCTGTTCCTAATTAACTTCTGAATCAGAAGCCTCCTGGATTAGTAATGAATTTGATGAGTTACCTTTATCAATAACATGTATCAATTACCATATTATTTAAATTAAAAGTTGTTCCATTTAACAGCAGTTCACCCTTCTTTTGAGCCACAATTAAAAGTAATACACAGACCGTACCTCCCAAACAGAGGCATTCAAAATCACACAACTGAAATGAGAAATGAAGAATGTCTCTTTAAAACAGCCGATCCTAACTGGTGCATTCATTGATTGGTGTTTTAAGTCTTTAACTATTTATTGAAGTATTGAGACAATAAGATTTTTTTTTTTTGGTTGATGGTTGTGAAACTGATAAAGTCTGAAGGGATAGATCCCTACCTGTTGGGTAGACCAGAAAATAAGCGGTGAGGTAATACAGCATGCCTACTAGAACTAGTAACGAACTCAGTGAGCTAGGGGTTACTGATTTTAAAGAAATTATTTCTTTCAAGACCTTGTGGAAATTCTGTTTGCAACCAGCAGAACAATACAACCCTTTAGTTTCAAAACCGTCTTTAGAAGTGTTTAATCTCTCAAGCCTTCACATATTAAATCCTTAAACATGTGTACCAGTAAAAAACCCCAAATAAATAATACCACATAGCTTGGAAGCATACAGCAGGAATACCCTTAATGAGTTTCATCCATATAATGGACTTATTTTGCCCGTTATGGCATAAATATAATAGGTTAGAACAATTTGAAGGAAATGATTTCTTTATTTAATTTGACTTGAGCAGAATGATTGAAAAGAATACTTGATGAAAGATTTCTTCTGACTTGGTTTTTCAGTGTCTCCATTTTGGAGAATGGAAGAAGAGAAAAGGAGTTAATATGGCTCAGCATTTAGTATAATTGTGTAGGTTTTTTGTTCTTACATGTTCAAATACTAAAGAGGTGAGTCATAAAAGAGAACATTTTGTCCCACACATTTAAAATGAAAGAAAATTATACTGTTATTGTTATGTGTAGAACTGTACTTCCACTCTTGATTAAGCCCACTCACTACAAATTACCCCAGCCTGAACAGGCAAGATTCAGTCAGTAATGGTGATATGTTTCTCCTCTGGCCATTCAAAAATTTGGGTCCATCCTAGCACAAAAAATGGACACCTTACATAATTAGAAAGGAGCCAACCCTTGATTCTGAAATGTCACATGGAACTTTAAAAACTATGTTATAAAAACATTTCATCTGCCATTCGTTAGTCAGACAGATGGGTACAGAACTACTACATGAAGCTTCCTATAAATTCTTGACGGGAATGCTTTCAAATTGATTGGTTCACAGGAAGAACATCCTCAGTGATCTGCTATTTAGTCACATTGCTATTTACTCTATTCCTCTTCCCTCATTTCTAAGGGGTACAAAGTAATGCACAAAACTGCACATAAGAAAGAACCAAACTACACAAAGAAGGTTCCTAACATCTTCCAAGTATGCCTTGTAGTGACATAATAGGAAAAAAAAATCAATAAAGTACGAGATATACACAATGGTTTACCAATGAAGAAGAAAGAAGGGAAATTATGGTCCTGCAGTTTTTTCTGCTATAGCCAAGTTAGTCACTGTTTGAAGCAATCAGATAGGGTAACAGTATGTGATTAAGATGAAAGTCTATCTCTAAGCAGAAATAAATGCAAATCAATAAACTGATGTAATGAAAGGTTTCAATAGCCACTTCTAATATTTAGCATAGAGTGGCATGATCCATTAGTGAGTCACTTGACCAATAAGCAGCATCTTAATTTTTATGTTTATGCAAACATCGCTCAGAACAAATGTGAATAAGACAGTTAAGAATCAAATTTGTTGTTGACGTTGTATTGCATATCCTGGCATATTGCAAATATTCTGGATTAGACTGAAAACTTCTCGGTTTAGTAATTTTTTCCCACTTGGAAGTTTTGTCTGCATCTCTGATAGCTGGATAATGGATGCTTGAGCTCCCTCCTCCTCTGCTAACAGGCCATGATGACTCAGTCAAATTCAGCTGTTCAAGCAGATTAGCTGATGTTTGTGGTCTGCCTGTGAAGGAATTGCTTTGCAGGTCTGCTGGTACCTCAGAAACAATCAGTTTGTTTGCTATCAATGGTACCATCAGCCACTGGATGGCCAAATTCCTTGGTCAAAGGAATGCCTCTGAATGGACTTCTTGGACTCTTCTTGTGAGAACAAGATCACAGAATCCCAGAACATGCTGAGTTGGAAGGGACTCACAAGGATCATCAAGTCCAACCCTCAGCCCTGCACAGGCCCATCCCCAAGAGTCACCCCATGTGCCCCAGAGGATCATCCAAACCCTCCTGGAGCTCTGGCAGCCTTGGGGCTGTGCCCACTGCCCTGGGGAGCCTGGTCAGTGCCCAACCACCCTCTAGGGGAAGAACCTTTTTCTAATATCCAACCTAAACCTGCCCTGACACAACTTCAGGTCATTCCCTGGGTCCTGTAATTTGTCACATAGAGAAAAGTTCAGTCAAAATAGAAAAATCTCTCTTTAGTCTTTCTAGTGAAAAGAACTGCAATGCAAATATGAATGTCAGAAATGACAGCAAACCTTTGTGTCCCACCCCCCTCTCCACCCTTCACCAGGGAAATTGAGAATATTTCCCATTTGTTCTGCCTGCAGCAATTTGCTAGGAGCCGTGCCTTATTACCAAGAAACAAAGAATTAACTTCCTTGCCGATAGGGATGTTTAGAAAATAAACCACCATTATTCATAACTGTACTTCCAGTAAGACCAAACAGTCCCTTCTCAGATATCTGCAGGTGGAAATCTCAGCAGAAGGATGCATGTTTGTTGTTATATTCCTGACGACCTTTCTTAGTTTTACTCTACCCAGACAGTGAATGCCTCCTGGCACATGGGTGTTTTTAACCTCCTGAACGGATTCGTGGCTTGTTGCAAAACACCATTAATTTATATTTAACTACCCAGGAATTTCCTCCTTCAACTGCATTGGCCAGTGTCCCAATTTAGGCAACTCATGCCACAATTTGTGACTGTTTTATGAACTACTTCATGGTGAGGTATGAAGGTCAGAGTGGCGGTTATCGGAATGACAAAGCCATGGATGAGTTGTCTGCATTCTGCTGAACCACATTTTTTTTAACGTGAAGTGTTTCAACATATTTTAATATGTATATTTCAAATATGACAGGACACGGCAAGTATTTTATCCACCCTCCTCAAGAATCAAGCAAACCCAGGATCCTGAGACCAGATCTTTAAGGAGACATATTGCAACTTCCATTACTTGCTTCAGGTACCTACACTGTCTAACTGCACCCCAATATGACAGAGCAAGCGTTCTTACAAAACCTATTGCCCAGCTTGGGCAGAAACTTACTGTTTTGTCTAAACACTATCAAGCCAGGACCTTAAGGGGACACAGCAGCAAGCTTTATTTGCTAAATTTATATGAGCCTTCAAAAGCTCAAGTGTTTGTGACATCCTTTATTGTGTGCTTACTGCCATTTTACTATGTACATCATCACCTTCCACATTTTGTGATTACATTTTCCACACATGAGGTGCAATTAATTTCTAAAGCAAAATTAGCCCTTATCAGTCTTAACCGTTTAAAGAAATGAGACCGAAAATTGTCCTTCACTTATATGTGATTTGGAATCACATCCTCTCTGAAAATCTGCTATAAAACCAAGTTAACAACCTCAAAAAAACCATGGAAATAATTCTTCATTTCGTAATGAGAATACTAAATAACGCCACTAGAAATACAAGAAGAAGTAGTAATGCTTAAGGAGTGACTCAGACTTTCCAAGACTATAATTTTTCATCTCCATGTTTCTGCTGTCTGCCTATTGCCAGTTTCAGAACAGAGCAAGCCTCTGCCCAACCTCTCAGCATTGGTTATGGACCTCTTGAAACTCATCATTTCCATCATTTATTTTTTTCTGTCAGCCATATGATACTTAGAACAGCATGTATGCATCAAAAAATGTACAGTTTTGTCTGAGGTAAACCCCACCTACTCTAAATTTCCTTTCCCACCTTCCCCTGGATATCTGCTTTTTCATTTGAATAGCTTGTTCATCTTGTATAGGTGGATCTTTGACAGAAGTTGCTCCTTGGGGGTGGCAGGAACAACACTCATTCCAGAGGAGAAGGAAGTTCTGAAGCACTGCTAATTTTGAAGATATGGGAGACAGTAACTCTAACCCTTCATGGGAATGGGTACTGTCAATGTCTGTGACCTCAGAACTCTTTTTTGTCTCAAACAATTTTGGGCTGAACAATGCGGCATTTAACTGAAGGATTTTCACTGACAGTTTTATTTGACTGAGGTGCCCCAAATCTGATCCTATATTAATAATTTCCATATAGAGTTATTTTGATTTACTACTTTTGTCTCCTAAATATAAAGACTTTTATATCACTGCTATTTCACTAAATGGAAAGATGACACTTACTCTTATTATGTACAAAGAAGAAAAGGTTTTCAATGTTTTGCAGCAAGAACTGTGAATATAATAAAAGTATATAGTAACTGTTACTGAAGGCTGCACAAGAAATTTAAGAGTAGATGAAAAAAGAGAAAGAGATATTGTTTTTATTTGCATTCTACCAGCTTTGATGCTGCTACTGAAATGTCTACCTGTTCATTTACAGCAAGGTTGTTTGGAGCTGGTCTTTAGGGCAAAATTAGTGTTGAGTATGCTCTGGATTAATAATGGGAGGCTTTGAGGATTTGATTACTGTACACTTCATCTGCCAACCAGCAACATGCTTCCTCATCCAGAAGTTTTTTTTACATTTTTCTCCCAGTGTTTGGGTTTGCTAACCAGTGGGGGGATTGCAATTGTCACAGCACGTGAGATGTCCTTTTATCTCTATATCTTTTTATCTCTAAATATGTTAAACTACTGCTGCTGAATTTAAACCCATGGAATGTGAGCAGGGGCTGATGATCCCCTCATTCAAGTTAAAACTTGGGGCAAAAAAGGGTATTTATCTTACTGATTCTTGGAGTATCCAGGAGCTCAGGGTTTTGCAACAAACACAAGCTCCCCAATACATTAAGAAGTGCCGAAGGCAGTGAGCCAAGTCGATGGCACCACCTCAGTTCTTCAGACTTTTGCAGCTTTTGAACAGCCAGAACGACACAGCCTCTAAGAAATACTCCCAAGGGGCTCCTGCACCTGCAGCTTTTGTTTTCAGCCATGTAAGGAGTTCAATCAAACCCCGCTCCATCGTGGTTGATTGGAAAACTGTTTGTGAGAGGAAGAGCCACTGCCCTGATGAAGATGACATTAATCCCTCCTGTCCCTTCCCACAGCTCCTGCTCAGGTGTATGAGCTGTGAAAAGACTGTTCCCCCCTGAGAAAGCAGTGGCTGCCCAGTCAGAACCCACAGCAGAGGCTGCGACGGGACAATTTTGGTCACTCCTGCTGTTTTCATTAGTAATAGCAAATGAACGAAGCTGGCCATCGGTCAGTGTGAAAAACTTAGTTCTGCTGGTGTCATTGCCAGTTTTCACCCCTCCAACACCTTCTGAAATCACCATCCTAATTAGCCATAACTCTACAAAACCATCCCACCCCAGAGAACCCATTATTTCAGTTATTCTTGTATCAGGAGCACACAGACATGTCCAGGGCTGAGCTCCAGACATGTCCATCCTGCTTATGCCGACGCTTACCGTGCTGCTGCATTGCTCACAGCACAGAACTGGAATGTGGCACTAGGTGCTCTTCGAGCTCCTGTACAGGAGCACTCTTTGATGCCTCTTGTCTGAAAAAAGAGATGAAAGTTTATGTATATACTTTCCTTCTTTCCCCATCTCTGCAGCAACTGAAATGCTACTTTCCCTCCTTTACCCCCGCTTTACTCAGGATGCACTCTACAAGCATGACTTTCCCTTCCCACCCTAACTACATTTTTACAAGCACACTGAAAGAGCTGTATTAAGGTTTTCCTGTTCTCTTTGTCTTGATCTACCTGATAACGGTGTTTTAGCATCTACCTCCCAGACTGCAGGGTCTTCAAGTACCAACTTCATGGCTTCTTTTCAAATAGACTTGCCCCCCACTTCAGGAGGGATGGGTGAAGGAATCTGGCTAGGAAAGAAGGGCATGGAGCAAGCTGTTTGTAGTTTGAGATCTCCGTCTTAATTTATTTCTGGGCAGGAAAATATAAAAGAAACTATTTTCCCCTGGACTTTAATGGGCAATAATGTATTTTGAGATGTTTTATGTTTTACTGTTGTCTTTAAAAATAACTTATGGGAATTTATAGGTCTCAATCAGAACAAATTGAGCATTTTTGCTCATTATATGATAAAATGTCAAAATCTGACAAGCATTTTGAGGCAGAAGGTCATCGTGTGGGGCTTTTAACTGTCTGTGTGACTTGAAGTACTATTTTAAAGAATGGATTTATCTGGTCTGTATTTCCTCACTGGTGGATTAGGGAGAGGCAAACTATAATCAAGGTATGAAGGTAAGCAAAAACTGTAGTATGTTTGAGAATTTTAATTTTTAAGTAATTGTCTTGCGGCACCAGGAATAGTACAACTCATGACTGTGTCTCAATGGAAATAAATGTAAGTTCTCCATCATCGTTGCCCATGTCAAATTCTGTAACATTTTACAGCTTGGTTTTATAATTTGACCTGGATTTTATATTTTGGCTTATTTTTATAGAAGAGTTCTAAATAAAGAATCCCATTCAGGCCCACTTGGTAGTCCCAGACACTGATGGATGAAAGAACTTAAAAGTTACCTATAACTCCAAGTTGTAACAGCGTAAGTACATGACGGGAAAGGAAGAACCCTTGACTCTCTAACCTTATCCATAATATCACTAATGCCTCATCTGGATGTGTTCTCAAAGTATTTGTCCAGTGGAAAAACTGCCCAAGGCACGCTGTTAGCGCTGCGCGACCCGGTAGGTGCAAGGGCCGTGTGCCTAATGATGTGCCCAGCTACACCCCGGACGGTATTCCTGAGGAGTACCCCTTCCCGAGCTCCCCGCGCGCTGGTGAAGGGGGCAGCTGGGCAGAAGCACGTGGAAAGGGAAGAGATGAGGCTGCGGCCGAGGACAACGCGTTGGCTGCCCCGTGAGCCGCCACCGCTGCGGCCGCGGCACTGCGGGCAGGCTGGGGCGCCGAGCGCTGACACGGCAGCCGGGCTCTCCCGGCCGGGGACACCTCCGCACCCCGGCCGGGGACACCTCCGCACCCCGGCACAGCGCGGGGCGACCCGAGCGCAGGGGCTCGGGGGCCGCACAGGGGCTCGGTGCGGGGACGCGGGCTGGCACACGGCCCCGGCACGGAGCGGGGCTCGGGGGCGGCGGGCGGGGAAGGCGGAG